>JAJOOO010006464.1:0-45012 GCA_029582685.1 Solanum piurae
ATTATAAAGATTAAAGACAGAAATTGAAAGATATGTGAAATTCAAGAATAAAATCCCCAATTTCAAAATAAAGTGTTAAGAACCCTAATTGATTTTAGTATTCAAAATTAGCGGATTAAGACTAATTATGATACTAATAGAGTCAATTCAAGAACTTAGATCAAAAGTGATTTAGACCCCTATTACGAAGAAATTAGAGACAACAATTAGTATAAGACTAATCACCTTCTTTAATTTACGAATAGAAACCAAAGATATCAAATTAAGAATTAATCTTACCTCTTAAAGAATCGTTCTTATAAGGTTGTAAGATAAATCCATAGTCACCACACACAAAGGTGTAAAGAAGAGAAACCTCTCAAATAATATTAATCATGTCTGTTTCAAAATAATAAAATCAACCCCTATATGGGGGGAAAACCTATCCCAAGTAGAATAGGATTTAAATCCTACTTTTATTGAAACTTTAAACTAGGAAAACTTTAAACTAGGAAACCTTTAAACTAGGAAAACTTTAAACTAGGAAACCTTTAAACTAGGAAAACAGAAAAACTTTATATTAGGAAACTTTTTAAACTAGGAAAACTTTAAACTAGGAAACTTTTAAAATAGGAACTTTTGACTTTAAGCGTTCAACTCTTTGGACTCTTTTATTGGGCTTCGTGTAGCCCAATCTTCTTTCTTTTGGGCTTGAATTTGGACACCTCTTTCATGATAAACATATTATTGATTGTGTATTGAAGCCCGTCAACTTTAGTACAAGTAGGCTGACATGGATGCTATCACAAACAAATAAAAAAGGAATGTGAAGAATTTTTCTAGTAAATGTTCCTCCATTAATAAAATAATTATTTGTAATGAATTTAGTAATTTATTTTTACAATACAATAATAAATTTAAATTTTAAAAAAAGAAAAAAAAAAGAAAAAAAAAAAATGCAAATGGAGGCCATAGAGAGGTGCCACATCACCTGTCTATGTTTCTCCTTTAATTTATTATATATATAGATTTCAAATTATTTTAAAGGAGAACGGCCTAAAGTGCCCTTAACAAAGAGATTTGATACAATATTCCTTCCATCCACCTTATAAGTGTGAGTCGTTAGAAATAAGAGTATGTTTTAGCCAAAAGATTGACGTCAAAGGTGTTTGGGGACCGAAAGATGGATGTAGGGTAATGTTTTACCAATTCAAATAGTTGAGGGGCATTTAAGACATTTCTTTGTTAAAATAATTTGAAATTAGTTTATATATGAGTGTGGCTGACTCAACAAGATCGGGGGACCTAAAGCCAAACCTTAAAGAGAGGCCCTAATATTTTGAGAAGTATTTTGTTTCTTTGATCTCTTTAATAATTTTATTCTTGACTTCACTTGCCAATAAGTTTAATAATTCACTTTGTATATTATGTCCAAGGCAATGACTATGAATTTCGTCATGCTTATTCTTCGAATATGTTCATGCATAACTGGGTCAAATTTATTAATAATTTCAATTAGGCTATAAAAATTACCGTTACTTTCTTCATAGATCTTTCCATTTGTTCCCCTAAATGCTAAATTATTTTTCCCAAGAGTTTTGATGACACCAATAATTCTTGACAATACATTTTTTCATTGCACTTTATCTCTATCAATTTGTTCGTGCACAACTTTATCAATTATTTTTTAATGCAATCTCATTTCTAAATCAATACACGAGCTCATATTATTAATAATATGTTCATTCTTTAATTCATGAATTTTGAGCTTAACACTAAGATTTCTCCATTCATTACTACCTCCACTAGCTAGTTTACTGTTACAAATAATATAAGTTGTGCTAAATAATTTACAGCAAAAACAAAAAACTAATATCCAAATCTTTAGAGTAGATTAATCATTTTTTGTATGCTTTTCTCCGTTTACCAATTTTTGAATATAGTGTGTTGTAGAAAAATGTCGTACGTAATTATCTTGTGCAAAATTTGTATCAGTCATTCTAAATGGTCCCTTTTCTACTAATAGATCTCTCAATTTTGTATCTACATTATTTCATTGACTTTTACCATATATATTTTTAGGGATGCAACTATTTAAATTATTTAGGATTTCTTGATATCGGAAACAATGTCACATTTTCACGAACTTCTTCTATATTTTGTTCTTGGATGTTATTATCATCTAACTCAATTCTATTGGTGACGTATGAAAAAAGAATATCAACAATAACATTTTTTCAAGAAAATCTATAGAACCTCTTACACATTTTCTTTTCAAAAATAAATTTATATATATTTTTTAATAATATGTATAAGTACTTTTTTTTTAAAAAAAAATGGGCCCCCAAAAAATATGGAGTCCCAAGTGATGTTTTTAGTAACCTAGTGATTAAGATAACCATGTATATGAGTTCATATGATTGACTTGATTTTGAGTTCCATAATAAATTAAAAATAAAAAGTGTTATATATGTGTGTGCATGTGTGTATATGTATTATATTTTCTCATTTTAAAAAGTGACACCATTGACAAGAAATCCCGTATACGTCACTGTAATCTCAATTGCCTAGTATTAAAACAAAATTTGATAAGATTAACTTCTTTTTTTAAAGTTAAGCGTCTTTTGCGTGGTATTGTCATAGGAGTGTTATTTACCGATTATGTCTTCATCCTTAGTGTTGTATGTCTCGGAGGTAAGACTAATTATTACTATTAAAAAATTACTATTTTTTCACTAAAAAATATTTACGGGTTATTTCTACAAATATGTTGATTAAATTTTTGAGAGAAGAAAAAAGAAAAGTAATGTTTCCGTAGGAAGAATTACAAAGTTTTAAAGGAGATTTTGTTTTCCGTCATGCATTTTTTAGTGAGCTAGTTTGATGGGAAACTAGTAGGAAAATCATATTTATAGCACAAATAACTGACTATTTCGCAATGTAAAAAATCTTTATTTCTAAGTAGTATATATCCGTCCGGTTAATAAGAAATAATGCAACACCCCAGTGAACCTGAGAAATTATATAGTATAAAAAAATATAGAAGTTTGTAGTTGTGATACGATAGATATTAATGTGTTTGTAATCTCTATCCTCTAGTCTTATAAAGCAATTACTACAAGTCTAAACTGTAGAGTATAATATATTGAGGAGTGAATGCTCACAAAAAAGAGAAACAAGTTACAAGTGTATATATGAAGGAGTTTATGGTGAGTTTCCAAGTGATAAGAAATCTATGAAATATGCAGCTTTGGTGTGATGAAGATGAACAAGTTGGTGATCATCTCTTATTGTGTTAGAGTGAGTATTGAGTTGTAGAGAGTCATAGAACTCCATTATTTTGATATAATTACTATTATGTTGGAGCTGGGATGATTTTTGTTGTCAATATTTTCTTGCCATAATAAGATGCCAATGATTTTTGAGAGTATTATCAGTCCGATCAGGAAAATGTCAAGCTATTATTGCCATTCGGTTCCCATGAATTCCATGAGCACACATAAGCCTTTCTTCTTCCTCTTCTGTTAAACGCCTGCGATTGATTCTTGGATCCAATTGATTGAACCATCGAAGCCTACAACTCTTCCCTAATCATCGTCTTAAACATGTCATATAGAATCAAAAAATTATAAAAAATGATACACATTGTTGACACCCAATTTTGGCCTATAATTTCAAAATTCGTAACTTTTAAGTTTTATTTATTAGTAAAAAATTCGTAAAAAAATTATTTTTTTTACATGTCATTAGTTACGTTTATTATATTTTTTAATATTGATTTTATTGTTTATTATATTTGTTAATATTGATTTTATTGTTTATTATATTTGTTAATATTGAATTTGATATTTTTCTTAGTTTAGAAATTTATTCAAATATAAATAAGTTTTCTTATACGACTATTTTATTAACTAGTGATTTCGATTCATGGTTTTAGATAATGATAATGTACAATAGATGATTTTTAATTTTTTATTTAATCTATTTTTTAGTCTTTAAGTAGCGATGGTGAAAAAATTTCAAAAGGAAAAACCCTAATATATTTTTCTATCCTATTCCCCCACTCCCTCCCCTCTCTTCCACCACCAACTCCCCACTTCAGAACAGCCGCCACCACCCAAAACCCCTAACCCTTTCTCCCTCACTTTCCTGCTCCCTCGTCATACACCAAACAACCACCATGACCAGCACATAAAAAACCTCCATGTCCGCCGGAAGCAACTCTGAAACTCCCGGAGAATACTACAACAACCAAAACCCCTAACCCTTTCTCCCTCACTTTCCTGCTCCCTCTTCATACACCAAACAACCAACATGACCAGCACATAAACGACCTCCATGTCCGCCGGAAGCAACTCTGAAACCCCCGGAGAATACTACAACAACTCACATATATACAACCACAAACCAAACCCACCACCAAACAACCGCAAAACCTCCCTTCATTTTTGCTCCTTTTTCTAGCAAACCGTCGAGCAACAGATCAACAACACAAAACCATTTCCATCAGCAGCTCAGACCGGAAAACAGAACACAGACCCATTTCTTGTCCCTCACACCACCAAGCTCTGGAGAGAGCTAGCAACGCCGGAGAATAGCCAAAATCAGTCAAGGGTCACGGCCAGTCCCTTACCCCTTTTCCCCTTTTTTCAATTTTTCGTTCATTTGTTTGTTTTGTAGGTGTTCCGTTAATGCCGACGAACTAGAGCTCAAACCAGCGAGCCATATTCTGGCGAGAAGCGAGCTCCGAACTCGTACAACGAATTAGCTATCAGCAAGTCCCAGACACCCAACTTCGGTGAGGATTTCACTCGAACCGGCCAAGCTCCGACGAACAACGAATGGACCAGACCCACCTAAACTCCAGTGAACATTCAACAACCAACCTAGAAGCCATGGCAACACGCCTGAAAATAGTCGGATCTGTCCAGAAAAAAAGCAACCCAGGTGACCCTTCTTTCATTCTTCACATTTTAGTACATATTTGTGTGTATGCTTTTGTCTGTTAATTAATTTTGTTCAAATGTTAATTTTGTTGATTTTCATTTATATTTGTTTTGGTGTTGTTGATGTCAATGTTGTTATGTTTGTTATTTGGTATTTTTAGAAATTAAGTAATTTTAGGTGCACTTTTGAATTTTTCTGTGAATATACATTTGTTCTTCTATTGTTTGCTATATTGGGTTATCTGCCAACTAGTATTTTAATGTTTTAATGTTAGTTTTACTTTTTAGTACATTTTATTATATTAAATAATGAACAAATTTCGATGTTACTCTTTCATGGTTGCTGTTGTTAAGTTATAATTATTATTTAATGTTGTTTTTTCTTACTTTGCTTATTTCATTATTTTATTTTATTTTATTTTTTCTGCCAGCTTTTTGATGTTAATTTTGCATAAAATTTTATTCCGTTGATTTGCATATTATTTGTTCTTAATATGTTAGCTAATTCGAAACCAATGTTAAAATTGGCCAATGATAAAATCTCTCCGTCGATTTTGGAGGCTTTCCCATTTTAAAAGACGAAAATTTAGTTTATGTTTGTAGTTTTTATATGTTAAAATTGCCCAAGAAAAAAATCTTTCCGTCGGTTTTGGAGGCCTTTACATTGTAAATGACGAAAATTTAGTTTAAATTCATATAATTTGTTTGTTCAAAATGGCCGATGAAGAAATTATCGTGAATTTCCAAGGCCTCTCACGTATATAAGATGGATTTTTATTTTTAAGTTATTATCTTATTCATTTATATTTATTACTAATACTTTTACTAAGTGTCTTTACAGGTACCCCGAAGTCGCTTCTCATCGAAGCCATTCGAATAAAATTTGAATATTATATTCATTATTATGTATATTGTTGACGATAGACGAATATTAGGTCTATTATCATATTACTTGTTTAGTTTATTACTTGTGTATATTGCATGTTTGTTACATTTGTATAATATTTTTACATCCTCTTCAATTTGAAAAAATGAATTCAGTCGGGACCCACAGTTGTGGATTTCGAAGGATGCTTAACACCTTTCCTTTGAAATAACTTGAACCCCTTATCGAGAATCTTATGGTTTCGTAGACATTTTTAATTGGTTTTCTAGTTTTTTCTAAAATTAGGTGGTGATTCTTTTAAAATTCGTTTATTCTTAAATATCTTTTAAAATTGATTCAATTGACTATTTTTTGAGTCACCGCGACGTTTCGCCCTATTTGAATAGAATGGGGATGTAAACAGAATGGTGACTCCACTGGGGATATAGAAGTTCTAACCATTATGAGTTCATTTTTTCAAATTGAGGAGCATTTTCTTTTATCGTGTTATATCTTATATTTTGTATATTTTGTTAATTATTTGTATATTGTACTTGTTGTTTATTCTTTATTTATTTAGTTGTATGTATATTGTTATTGCATTTCATGACATAATTTCTGCCAAATGGAAAATAGTATGCATTAGGACAAAGGCAGTTACGTGGCTTTCCACGGCTGTCCTTCAGAAACGCACATTTTAATTCTTTTGAAGTGATAAACGAATAGTTGGCTTGTGGTCATCCAACGTCATTTATTATACTTCACCCCGTAGTTTGTCCGACTCGAATAATCATGTCTTGTCTAAACCACTCTTAGTCAACTAGTGTAGAGCTAAACCAAAATCTTGAATTTAGCGCATTTGCTTGAGATGAGTCAACACTCAAGACACATTTGTACAAGACATGCATTCATTGTTCGTTTGTTATGTGATATACCTATTTTACGTGAATATGTTGTATGATAGTCCATTAATTCAAAGTTTTTTTAAGAGCTTCATAGACATAAATATCAAATCACTGTCGAGTTGTTTTTTGAAAGCTTGAAGGTTATTGTTCGTTCGAAGTTGCAAAGGACAAGATGATTCGCGAAATTTGAGTCTTTATATTTCACAAGACATTAATATCCAATCGAAAAGACAAATCAGGGGAGTCTTTGACTATGAGGTCGCACTCATCTATTTTTTGTTATGTATTTTGCATATTGGCCCTGCTTTCACATATTTCTCATATTTTTGCAGAAAAACTGTCCCCGACAACAGTTGGGGATGGTGATAATGATGTATAGTTCTTGTGAATAATTGGGAGTATACACAATTCCAAAAAAGATCTAAAAAATGAATACAACAAGTGGTTACTGTCGGAATTCAGAGACCACATTCAACGGACAATGCAAAGATGGACAGTTAAGAGGATGCTAAATATATTGATGCAAACAGTCAGAATACACTCTTTGACTAAGGATGTCAGCGACACTATACCTACGAGTCATCACTACAAGTTTGTCTAAGTTTTTGCATAATTTTATACCTTATCTGAACAAACTACGCGAACTTGATTCTCATCTCGGTGAGATACGTAGGCAGCCCTTCTTGGGTTCGGTATTCATTTTTTTAAATTCAGAAAAAAAAATCAAAGTATTTGTGCATATTTTCAAAAACATATCTGAACGAACTACGCAAACCTGATTCTCATCTCGGTGAGATACGTAGGCAGCCCTTCTTAAGTTCGATATTCGTTCTTTTAAATTTAGAAGAAAAAAAAATTCAAATTGTTTGTGCATATTTTCAAATTGTTTGTGAACTACGCACACCTGATTCTCATATCAATGAGATACATAGGCAGTCCTTTTTGGGTTCGATATTCATTCTTTCAAAAAAAAATTGTGTATATATCATAAGAGTCATATCTTCAACTCAGTTGGAACCAATGCAGTTAGGAGCATGAAAACATATTTGATATGATGAAGATGACTGACTTTTTGGTAAACCATAGATTCTTTTGATACCTCTCATTTGTACTTTTGTGATGCTTGAAAATTCTCTTACAAGCATTCAAGATAAAAATAAAACCAACCTCATGGTTTCTCATGTGCATGGTGTGGAGAATTTTTAGATCAAAATTCAATTGCATTGCACTGTTGATCTAGAACTTGACCTGAATGTTTTTCGAGGAGAAATCTTGAGTAATGTTTGGTATGGGGAAGGATTGTAGGCCTTCTTTGACCCGATTGTGCCTTTCAAAGCCTATCAAATGACATTAATCCCTCGTTTTTTCACTTTGAGCCTGAAGCCTTTTCTTTGGACAACCACATCTTAGCCACTACCCATTTTGAGTGCTTACATGCATTATCCCTCTCTTGGCCCAACCTTCTTGAGCGCACAAAAAATGTGCAAAATATAAGAGATGATCCAAATTTGAAGATGCCAAAGGTGAAAGAGAAAAAGTTTCCCAAAGTCAAGAAAACAAAACGACTTCTATAAAAAGAAAAAAAGGGAAGGTGAAAAAAATAAAAAAATAAAGACACCTACAAGGTCAATGAAAGACGACAAGGAAAAAACTCCAACAAAAGAGGAGAAAACTTCAAAAAATAAAGGGGTGAAAAAGGAAATGCTCCAACAAATAAGAATTCAAAAGACGTCAAAAAGAAAAGAAAAGGGGGGGGGGGGGACAACGAAAAGGATCAAACGTCAAAGATGTATCAATCATCAAAAGCACAAATTCACTGTGATGCTCAAGAAGAAATTAAGTTACTCTTACCCCAAATATATATCATGTCCGTCCCTAGGCCTACATTACAATCCAATGATAAGCCCTACATGATCTTATTCCAAATGTTCTCACATTAGTGGAGATTTACATAAGGGCCAAGCATATGGTATCACAGTTGCATGCATTGAACATTCTTGTGAGTGTGAGTGGACTTCAAAAAATATCCTAAAATAAAACGCTTCAAATATGTGTGAAGTATGATTTTTCTTTTTGTGAGGGCACTTGAAACATGGGGATTGGTACAATTCAAAATCTTTGTTTGAAGCAAGGTGTATAAATCTTGTTGATACTTAAGTATGTTTGAGGTACCACTTGAAGCTGTAGGAGTTACCTTGAACTCAATCTTAGTTAGTAAAAAATAAAAATAAAAGATTTACATGCGATTCTAACTCCTGGTACCAATTGTAATCAAGATTTAACTGTCTCTTTATATTATTTATATTTCAAAAAAAAGAAAAAAAAAGATGAGCGCCCACTCTTTAATATTTTTTTAAATTCATTCCATTATAAAAAATAAAAAATAAAAAATAAAAAAGAGATTTTGGCTTTCCTTTATGGGTTGTTCATTGTAAAAAGTGTGATTAGGTTAATCCTGTTAGTGTGAGACGCCTATTTCACTTAATTGGGTTGTTCGTCCCAAAAAATGTGACATGTCTTTTATCTTTAGACTTTAAATATCACGGGAAATATTATTTTCCTATTTCATCATGTTTATATTGTGCATTTTCTACTGATGATCTTGTCTCAGATTCTTTGCAGTATTCATCATCTACAGGATTGGAACTACATTTGACCTGATTCCTGGCTCGACAGGATATGTAGGCGCCACAACGGCTCGGTCATGTACCCAGTGTGATTTTCTTTTCTCCTTATAATAAAAACTGGGACAGAGTTTTTGAGATATTCTCAAAAATTCAGAATAAAGGTGCTATCTCTAGCAAGTCAAGATTGAAGATCATTTTGAGATTTTCCAAAAGTTCTAACTGGGACAGAATTTTTGAGGAAGATCTCAAAAATTCCAACAAGTATTGTCAGAAGCTTGATAGTCAACTTCAAATGATTCATCATTGCTTGAAGTTCAAAGTTAACTTGTGAATCTCCAGCATTGTCATGGCGAGCCAGCGACTCCTCGTACAAATCCCCAACAAGACATGAGTCACAATAAACATGAAATGGCGGTGTTCAAGAGCAAAATGATGGTTGATCACTTGTGTCGAGGTGATCAGGCACTTTGTACACATCCTCTTGTGAATCTTTCCTTAAAGTTTCTTGATCATGTCGCTAGCGAAAGCGATATTGTGTCTACTAATCGTTCCTTTCTTAGTATAGGAACAGATGAAAGCATCGAGCAGATGACACTTTCAAGACATCGAGCAATCCACCTCGTTACAGTGGACAATCATCGAGTCATCCACCTCGTTACAGTTGGACAATTATCGAGTCATCCACCTCGTTACAGTTGGACAATCACCGAGTCATCCACCTCGTTATAGTGGATAATCACCGAGCCATCCACCTCGTTACAGTTGGACAATCATCGAGAAATCCACCTCGTTACAGTTGGACAATCACCGAGCCATCCACCTCGTTAGAGTGGACAATCATCGAGTTATCCACCATGTTACAATTAGACAATCACCGAGCCATCCACCTCGTTACAGTTGGACAATCATTGAGTCATCCACATCGTTACAGTTGGACAATCATTGAGTCATCCACCTCGTTACAGTTGGACAATCACCGAGCCATCCACCTCGTTACAGTTGGACAATCATCGAGTCATCCACCTCGTTACAGTGGACAGTCATCGAGTCATCCACCTCGTTACATTTGGACAATCACCGAGCCATCCACCTCGTTACAGTGGAAAATCATTGGATTATCCATCGTTTGCATTTTTATTGCATTTTTCTATTTGCTGAGAAGGCTATTGCATTTTTCATTTCCAAAAGGGTCATTGCATTTTTTTTATTTGCCGAGAGGGCCATTGCATTTTTCATTTACCGAGAAGGTCATTGCATTTTTCATTTTCCGAGAGGGTCATTACATTTTTCATTTGCCAAGAGGGCCATTGCATTTTCATTCGCCGAAAAGTCCATTGCATTTAAGTCGCATCTATTCGGAGGTGAATGATGAGCACCCTATCTATTCCACGTTCAAGTCGTAGGAAACTTGCGTTGAAAGGTATTTGCATTTAAGACGCATCTATTCGGAGGTGAAGGATGTGCATCATATCTATTCCACATTCAAGTCGGAGGAGACTTCCGTTGAAGGAATTTTTATTCGTCCTACCGATGGACATACATTCAAAATCCTACCGATGGACATACATTCAAAATCCTACCGATGGATCATCATCTTTTTTCATTCGTCCTACCGATGGACATACATTCAAAATCCTATCAATGGATCATCATCTTTTTCATTCGTCCTACCGATGGACATACATTCATAATCCTACCGATAGATCATCTTTTTTCATTTGTCCTACCGATGGACATACATTCAAAATCCTATCGATGGGTCATCTTTTTTCTTTCTTCCTACCGATAGACATACATTCAAAATCCTACCGATGGATCATATTTTTTCATTCGCCCTACCGATGGACATACATTCATAATCCTATCGATGGATCATCTTTTTTCATTCGTCCTACCGATGGAAATACATTCAAAATCCTACCGATGGATCATATTTTTTCATTCGTCCTACTGATGGACATACATTAAAAATCCTACCGATGGATCATCATTTTCATATGTCCTATCGATGGACATGCATTTAGATCCTACCGATGGATCATCATCTTCGTTCGTCCTACCAATGGACAAGTATTTAAATCCTACCGATGGATCATCTTTTTTCATTCGTCCTACCGATGGACATACATTCAAAATTCTGCCGATGGATCATCTTTTTTCATTCGTCCTACCGATGGACATACATTCAAAATTTTACCGATTGATCATTTTTTTCATTCGTCCTACCGATGGACATACATTCAAAATCCTATCGATGGATCATCCTTTTTCATTCGTCCTACCGATGGACGTACATTCAAAATCCTATCGATGGATCATCATATTCATTCGTTTTACCGATGGACATGCATTTTTATTTTACCAATGGATCATCTTCATTTGTCGTATCGTAAGAGATGCTACCTTTTTTCCGGTAATTTTGTCTCTACTAAAGAGTTTCATCTTTGTTTTTTCGAGAACATCCAAGAGGATACATTCTCAGTTGAGCTACAAGTGCGGACTACTGCAACAAGGACGCAACACAATGTGGAACCTTTTGGAGGCAAGTCCAGGATTGACTTCCACCACATTCCAACCACCCTTTTATATAAAGGTCATGTGTTCGGCCAAAATCGGGTTTGTCAATTTTCGTTGTCCACGATTTCTTTCATCAATCATATCCAACGAAAGGGACAGCTATTGACACCCAATTTTGGCCTACCAATTTCAAAATTTGTAACTTTTAAGTTTTATTTATTAGTAAAAAATTCGTAAAAAAATTATTTTTTTACATGTCATTAGTTACGCTTATTATATTTTTTAATATTGATTTTATTGTTTATTATATTTGTTAATATTGATTTTGATATTTTGCACAGTTTAGAAATTTATTCAAATATAGATAAGTTTTCGTACACGACTATTTTATTAACTAGTGATTTCGATCCATGCTTTTTAGATAATGATATTGTACAATAGATGATTTTTAATTTTCTATTTAATCTATTTCTTAGCCTTTAAGTAGTGGTAGTGAAAAATTTTCAAAAAGGAAATCCCTAATATATTTTACTATCCTATTCCCCACTGCCTCCCCTCTCTTCCACCACCAACTCCCCACTTCAGAACAGTCGCCACCACCCAAAACCCCTAACCCTTTCTCCCTCACTTTCCTGCTCCCTCTTCATACACCAAACAACCACCATGACCAGCACATAAACTACGTCCATGTCCGCCGGAAGCAACTCTGAAACCCCCGGAGAATACTACAACAGCTCATATATATACAGCCACAAACCAAATCCACCACCAAACAACCGCAAAACCTCCCTTCATTTTTTCTCCTTTTTCCAGCAAACCGTCGAGCAACAGATCAACAACACCAAACCATTTCCATCAGAAGCTCAGACCGGAAACCAGAACACAGACCCATTTCTTGTCCCTCACAGCACCAAGCACTGGAGAGAGCTAGCAACGCCGGAGAATAGCCAAAGTCAGTCAAGGGTCATGGCCAGTCCCTTACCCCTTTTCCCCTTTTTTCATTTTTTCGTTCATTTGTTTGTTTTGTAGGTGTTCCATTAATGCCGACGAACTAGAGCTCGAACCAGCGAGAAGCGAGCTCCGAACTCGCACAACGAATTAGCTATCAGCAAGTCCCAGACACCCAACTTCGGTGAGGATTTCACTCGAACCGGCCAAGCTCCGACGAACAACGAACGGACCAGACCCACCTGAACTCCAGTGAACATTCAACAACCAACCTAGAAGCCATGGCAACACGCCTGAAAATAGCCGGATCTGTCCAGAAAAAAGCAACCCAGGTGATCCTTCTTTCATTCTTCACATTTTAGTACATATTTGTGTGTATGCTTTTGTCTGTTAATTAATTTTGTTCAAATGTTAATTTTGTTGATTTTCATTTATATTTGTTTTGGTGTTGTTGATGTCAATGTTGTTATGTTTGTTATTTGGTATATTTAGAAATTAAGTAATTTAGGTGTACTTTTGAATTTTTCAGTGAATATACATTTGTTCTTCTATTGTTTGCTATATTGGGTTATCTGCCAACTAGTATTTTAATGTTTTAATGTTAGTTTTACTTTTTAGTACATTTTATTATATTAAATAATGAACAAATTTCGATGTTACTCTTTCATGGTTGCTGTTGTTAAGTTATAATTATTATTTAATGTTGTTTTTTCTTACTTTGCTTATTTCATTATTTTATTTTATTTTTTCTGCCAGCTTTTTGATGTTAATTTTGCATACAAATTTATTACGTTGATTTGCATATTATTTGTTCTTAAATATGTTAGCTAATTCGAAACCAATGTTAAAATTGGCCAATGATAAAATTTCTTCGTCGGTTTTGGAGGCTTCCCCATTTTAAAAGACGGAAATTTAGTTTATGTTTGTAGTTTTTATATGTTAAAATTGGCCAAGGAAAAAAAATTTCCGTCGGTTTTGGAGGCCTTTACATTGTAAAAGACAAAAATTTTGTTTAAATTCATATATTTTGTTTGTTCAAAATGGCCGATGAAGAAATTACCGTGAATTTCCAAGGCCTCTCATGTATATAAGATGGATTTTTATTTTTAAGTTATTATCTTATTCATTTATATTTATTCATATTTATTTATTACTAGTACTTTTACTAAGTGTCGTTACAGGTACCCCAAAGTCGCTTCTCATCGAAGTCATTCGAATAAAGTTTGAATACTATATTCTTTATTATGTATATTGTTGACGATAGACGAATATTAGGTCGTTTCTCATATTATTTGTTTAGTTTATTACTTGTGTATATTGCATGTTTGTTACATTTGTATAATATTTTTACATCCTCCTCAATTTGAAAAAATGAATTCAGTCGGGACCCACAGTTGTGGATTTCGAAGATGCCTAACACCTTCCCTTCGAAATAACTTGAACCCCTTACCGAGAATCTTATGGTTTCGTAGACATTTTTATTTGATTTCCTAGTTTTTCCTAAAATTAGGTGGCGATTCTTTTAAAATTCGTTTATTCTTAAAATTCTTTTAAAATTAATTCAATTGTCTATTTTTCGAGTCACCGCGACGTTTCGCCCTATTTGAATAGGGTGGGGATGTAAACAAAACGTTATTCATATTGAAACAGACTAAAAAGGAAAGTAATTGAAATGAAGGGAATATATAATTAGTAAGTTGTCTCTGCATAAAATTATTGCAAACAATGAAAGAATAAAATAAAGAAGAAAAGAAAAAAATATATATTTAAAAAATTCAAGTTGAATTTAATTTCTAACCATAGGATAGAGAATGCTAATAAATAAAATGAAAATAAAGAGAAACAACAAGGAAATATGACCATCTCTCCTTGACAATGGAACAACCACTGTCCTTTAAAAAATAGAATAAAATCAAACTGTGCTCATCAAACCCTACTTGTTGGTGAACATACATGACTAATAAACAACCAAATCTGATAAACTAGTTAAAACTAAGAATGCCTAAGCAAGTTTCTTTTTTTTTTTTACCATAATTTCATGATGGGAAAATGAAGCAAATTACCAAACTCTTTGACCAGAGACGGAGCAAGGATTAGGAGTTTGGGGTTCTAAATTTTAGATCAGAAAAGAAAAAAGTTACAAACCATTCTATCTTTTTTTTTTTTTTGGGTTGTTGATTGTTGGGTTCAAACCCACAACAGTACTAGTGTGAAAAATATTTTTCACCACTCCTTTCTTATAGCTATCAATCAATTTAGTTAGGGGTTCACAAGTTAATATACATATATATATATTTATTTAATTTTCTAATACAAATACAGAATATATAGAAAAGCTAGTGGCTTCGTCTGAACCCACGAATCCCACCTAGCTCCGCCTCTTCTTTCACTTTTGAGCTGGATAATTAAAAGACTAAAAACAAATAAAAAGGATGTACAATTTGCTTAATTCTCTTTCGGGTATATATATATATATATATATTGTTATTGTTATTGTTATCATATCCTTGTGGAGATGAACACTAAACAACATCATTCTATTAGTAGTAAATAGAAAAGTAATTAAGAAAAAATAATATTTGAAAGTGAGTTTGTTTTACCTGATCTTCCTTGAAGTTTTTGTGCTATAGCATTCCAATTATGAGGTCCATATTTTTGAACCAACTCCTTAAGCCTCTCATCTTTGTGAGGCCTCCAATGGCCCCTGCTGCACATGCTATAATAGTTGAGAAGATTTAAAGAAGGAATTAATTGTTTTAGGGTAAGTAAAAAGTAAAAAAAGATTATATCGAGAGCTACTATTTCTATATTTAGTGTGAAGTTACAAGGTAAAGAAGCAAGATTTTATAAACACAATTATGTGGACCAAAGAATAAGGAAGAAAATAACAAAGTGCTTTGCATTTAGGCTAACAAACATCCCTCTCTCTCTCTCTCTATATATATATATATTTATATATATATATATACATGCATCCATATATATTTATTCTTTTAATTACGTCCTTAGCTTTCTCTGTTTAAAAAAGAATGACCACTTGACACGGAATTTATAAAAAATAAAGAAGTTTTTTTTAAAATTTTGTGATCCTAGATTAAAATTATGTCAAATATATTAAAATGTCATTTAATCTTGTGGCCTTAAACATGTAATGTAGAAAACTGAAATTAAATTATTGTCAAATAAAGAAAGGGGTCATTCATTTTGAAAAAGGAGGGAGTATATTGTTTTGCTTCACATGTATTTGCATTTTATTAATATAATGTGTCATTCTTAGACTGATTAAAAGGAAAAGTAAGTTACGTAAATTGTGACAGAGGGACTACTATTTTTTTGGGTGGGGGGAGGAAGTTGCTTGGTTGGGTGGATTTTGTTCTGCTTTCAACATCTTTTGCAGTTTTTCTAACCTACAAACCTACCAAAGTTGCGCATAAATTTCTTTTCTCTAACTATACGTTAATAATAAATAATTAGTATAATAAGGATAATATGGTAAGATTGATTAAACTTCATAACGCTAAAAATTAATTTATACATAAATTGAAAATCAAAAGCTGGTAAAGAGTCTACATTATAAAAGTAAATGGCATCTTATAGTGACCCTCAAAGACTTGAGATTTTAATGTCCACTAACCATTTTCTTTGAACGGATATAATCTTGCTTGCTCCATACCCCACTTTAACCAGAATTAGTAAATGTTAGTAATATAAATTTTCTTTTCCGGAGAAGTATTCAAAACACTATTAAACTCGATGGGAATATAAGTTTCATCATTGAACTTTCGACAGCCTTAAAAGTGCCTCCTTTACTTGACTAGTTGAACTTAAATACACCCCAATCTTGCAAATGAGTGAAATATACCCCAAAAATATTCTCACCAAATTTAGAGGTGTTTTCAACAGTTCTCTCGATTTTTTATTAAGAGACAATGCTCCTACAAGAGTTTGAGAACACTTGCTATGTCATGTGGAAATATCGAGAGTATATCTAAATTTAGTTAGTCAAGTAGAGGGGTGTTTTAAAGACTATTAATAGTTTAGGGCCGAAACTAATAATTTACATAAAATTTAGAGTTGTTTTCAAATACTTTTCTCTATATATTTTAAAATATGTTAAGACGTTAAAGAGGTAGGTATTGATATGTGAGTATGGTGATGGATTTAGGTCTTCTTCATCTTTCTAAGCCTAAGTACCTAACTAACAAAAATTGTCTTATGAATCTTGTAACAACATGTATAATTTGAACAATTATTGTATCATTAATTCTGTCTAACCATCTTTTCTTATTTGTAAGTTTTTGTCATGCAGTTTAACTATCTTAAAAAAGTTAGTTTGCATATGTACTTTGTCCACTTTGCTTTGAGTCAATCCTCTTAACTACCTTCATGGTTGAAAGACTAGTCTCACCAACTAATTAATTTGACCAAACTTGATCTGATTCTTTAATCCCCCCTCTTCCTTTCCTCTACTGATTCCTTCATGTTGCTTATAAGAATTTGAACTATTCATACATTTGAAATTACAAGAGTAGCAAAAAGGAACCGTTATACGAAGGTATTATTATTAAATATACTACTCTCTCCGTCCCATTTTATTTTGCACCATTTGACTTGATACATTGTTTAAGAAAAAATAAAAGGAAAACTTTTAGAATTTGTGGTCTAAAACAATTCTTAGATATTTATCTGGTTGAAAATCATTTCATTAAGGTGAAAGAGGTATTTTAAAGTTCAATTATTTCTAATTATAGTAAGGTGGCATTTTTTTGGGACAAACTAAAAAAGAAAGGGTGCCACATAAAATGGGACTAAGGGAGTAAATTTTTAAGAATCTTACTAACATTGTTGTTGGGATATACTATTAACCATATGATTGAGTTATAGTATTGATTTTAATCCTTTATAAAGACTTTACATTTTATGTTATTTATTATATTAAAGTCTCTGTTTGAATGGGTCATTGTGTTTATATGTGTGTCCATTACTTATTCTCTTCTCTTTATTTTCAGCCCTCTCTTCAACAAATATTTTACTAGTAATTCTCACCATCTCAAAAATGCTACAATCATTTAATAGGCTTTTGCATCACCTTGCAACTATCATTGATTATACCTTTTTCACTCAACCATCTATTGTTCTTCCAATTTACCAATTATAATTAGTCTATGCTACATCGCTCAAGGAAGCAAGATACAAAAACTAGGGATTTGACTAAAGAGTCGAGGCAAAATCGTGGTTACCAACAAAAGGTTACACGCTCAAAGGGGCTACTAGTGATAATATATCGGATAAGGCTAACATTTTTCGAGACAAATTAAAAAAGGCCTTTTATCATCTCCTAAACACTTTTTTTTTCGCTTCAATAATATGCATGAAAAGTTCTAGACTAAGATGCAAATATGGAATATACAAATTCTCACTGCACAGGGCACAAGTTCAATTCAGGTAAGCCCTTCTCATAAAGCACACAATAAGCTAATACAAGAGTCCAATTTAAGCTTAAGTTGTAATTTTGAGTCACATACAAACGTCCAAAGGCATCCCAATATTGTAACATCCCGCCTTAGAAAGAACTAATAAATAGAGAGAATTAAATTGGAAAGACCAAAATCTGAAATTTTGCAAATTTTGCATAAGTTATGAGTTTTGGATCAACTTCAAACGATCATAACTTTCTGGACATGATGAGTTAGGTGGACCATAAGATATAAAATGAAAGGTCATGGAATCCTATTTCCAACGCCGCCGAGTTTGCTAATTATTGAGCTCATATGAAGGAGATATGCCTGTTCGAAGTCAGGCTGTCCAATTAAGGAAAGTTACCCGAAAATATGAGGAGTATTTTGGTCTTTTCCTTACCCCATCAGCATAAAATGAATTACGGTAATATTTAGGGGTCTAAACTAATTTGGTTAAGTTTTCACAATCCTAATTTATGCTTAGGATTTTAGAAAAGAGTTCAAAACGAGAAAAAAAGAGAAAGGAGGGATGATTCAAGGCGTTCGTCGAAATTTCTTGTGGATATAAGATTGTTTTGCCAAGGGTTAGATCCCCAAGAGGTATGTGAGTTCTCATAGTGTTGAGTTTTTTCATTCATACGCCAATCATGCTATTTTTAATGCAATTTCATTCTCAAAGTTGAAGGATTTGAGTTCTTGATGAGTTTTCTTGAAATTCCTTTCGAAATCTTGATTGTTGGGATTTTGATGAGTTCTTGAGATAAAAGTTAGTGATTTGCCAGTTGTTTTGAGTAGATTATTGTGTACTTTCGTTAGGTATTAAAATCTAAATAATTAGGGAAGAAACTATTCGATTCTAGGCGAATTAGGGTCAGAAAATGAGAAAGAAAATTCATCGTGCACCACCCCACTCAGTGCGCCAAAACACTGGTTCTGTAGGTCAGGGGCTGGCGCCCTGCGCCACTCAGTGCACCGGGGTCATCTCCCCCCATCGTTTAGCCTGTCTGAGTTCTTTCAAAGGGTACCTTTACTCCCTTTGATTCTAAACTACTCTAAACTACTAAACATCTAGAAATCATTCATAACATGAATCATAACATTTAATTCATAATTCAAATTCAAGGTAGAGCTAAGAGTCAAGTCTTGAGACTTCTTTCGAGTCTTTCGCAAATCTTTTTAAAAACATGTTTAAGACTTGATCATTTGAATTCGAGTAAGTGTAGAGTTGAGTTCATTTTCTTTAAAATGATATATGGGAACTAAGTGTTTTCAAGAGAAATGTTCTTACATTTAAGAAAAGAGGAAACACCGATTTCTAAAAGAGTTCATGAGCAGTTTTGAGTACTATCTCTTTTTCAGAGAAACCTTTTGAGTAATAATCTCAAAGTTGAGGATGAGGAAATGTTTTCTTTAAAACATATGATATAAGTTATATTTTGGAAGTAGTATTGAGCTTTGATATGGGAGAGAGTTCTAACAACTCACAACCCCCATAAACCATGTAGCCAACGTTCGTAGAAAGGGTTATACTTTTTAGATGATTCCTTATTGCTTTTTAGCATAGACTAGTGAATCCACTTAGTTGAGGATTTCTATACCCGACAAGGTATAGGAAAGTTGTAGCAGCGTGGCGAGACGCTGTATCATCACATAGCTCATAGTGATGTTTGTCGGTTAGAGAATCTCCCAAACAGAGTTTATGTTGTATTTTTATATACAAACTAAATTATATTGTATTTTCCAATACATTGAGTTGTTATCTGCTGTTTTAAATGCTTTTCTTTATATCACATTATTGTTATTGCTTATATATTGAAATGAGTTGAGTTGAGATGAGGTAAGTTGTTTCTTCAGTTCCAGTTCAAGCTTATGTCATGTTTTAGATTTCCTATCGCATGCTCGTACATCCCATGTACTGACGCCATTTGGCCTGCATCTTTTATGATGCAAATACAGGTAACCAGGATCATCAACTAACGCTTCGTTAATCCCGTTGAGTTCCAGAGTTGTTTGGTGAGTCTCCTTTCTTTCGAATGATCCCTTCTTATATTCAGTTATTTCAGTTTGTTAGGATGATCGGGGGTCTTGTACCGACATCCCTCATAGAATTAGAGGATTCATAGATAGATAGAAATATTTCACGAGTCTTTTCATTTTCAGCTGTTAATATTCTAGACTTGAGTTGCCTCTTTGGCTAGTGAATGTTTTATTTCAAAAATATTCTAAGTTTATCTTTTGAGACAGTTGAGTAAAGTTTACCTTTGAGTTCTTTTAAATTCTAAGTAAGTCTTCCGTTGAGAGTTGAGCAAGGCAACGGGTTCGCTTGGGGCTAGCAATTATTCTCGAGGTCCCGTCGGTCCCAGGGTGTAGGCTTGGGGAGTGACTAACTTGGTGATAGAGCACAAAGTTCAAGAGTCATAGGGTCTATGAAGCTGTGTATGTAGACTCCTAGTTATCCGTGTGAAGCGCACCATATCTATAATTAGGAGACTGTGACATTTAAGCACTATCTCACTTATTTCATACTCTTTTCGTGCGATAAAGTTCATCTCTATAAAGTTTTTTTTTAACTCGTGCTTGCACGTATCTTTCAGTTCATGCCTCCCGGATGAGCTGTCCGAGGTCATCCTGCTAGGAGGAATGCTGATCCTCAGGATCAAGGGGTCCCTAATGCACCAGAAATGCAACCCCAAGGAGAGGTCACTAATGTGGAGTGCCGGGATGCTATTTGAATATTGAGTCAAGTGATGGCCAACCAAGATGGTCAGAAGAGAGGGGATCGATAGGATGTGGCTGATACATCCAGAATCCGTGAGTTTTTAAGGATGAATCCTCCATATTTCAATGGTTTAAGTGTCGCTGAGGATTCAAAAAACTTTGTGGAAGAGTTGCAGAAGGTGTTTGAGGTTATGCATGTTGCTGATGTTGAGCGAATTGGAACTAGTTGCATACCAACTAAAGGGTGTTGCTAGGGTATGGTTCGAACAATGGAAGAAGAGTAGAGCTGAGGGTGAACCAATTGTGAGTTGGGATGTGTTTGAAGAGGCCTTCATGGGGGCGTTTCTTCCCCGTGAATGAGGCAAAGGTAAGGGAATTCCTCACTCTTAAGAAGGAATCTATGAGTGTGCATGAGTACAACCTTAAGTTCACCCAACTCCCGTTATGCTCCTGAGATGGTTGCTGATATAAAGAGTAGGATGAGTTTATTTGTATCTAGGTTGTCTCGCTTGTCAAGCAAGGAGGGAAAGACAACTATGTTGATAGGGGACATGTACATAGCAAAGCTAATGATCCATGTGCAACAGGTTGAAGAAGATAAGCTGAGAGATAGAGAAAGTTCCGAAACAAGAAGGTTAAGACAACAGGAAATGAGTTCGGGCAGTAGAAGAGTAATGCAAATCAATCTTCTTTTCAACACAAGCCAAATGGACCTACTGATGAGTACATAATTTGGACTAAATTAGAGCTTCATTTTAATAGATTTAGTGTCCTCAAATGCATATTTGTGCCAATAACTGATGTAAATCCTTGAATTTCAGGTATTTGGATTGAGGAACAAAACATGGACACTATTGAGCAAAAAGGAACAAGGCAACTGAAAGAATGAAGAAAAGAAAGCTTGAGGATTGCCTAACCCATTGGGTGAGTCGCCAAACGGCCATGGTCTCACCTAATGTTCCAGTGTGCCAAGCCTTGAAGGAGAAAATCATGTCAGAGATAGAAAGGAGCAGTCGGCGAGTCGCTGAATGGTTCTGCGATGCAGTGCTATATTGCCCAAAGTTATAGAGCTTGAAGTTGATGAAGGCTAAAGTAAAAAGGCGACGGAATTGACCAAAGGGTGGATCGCCAAGTGGATCGGCGATCCTAACTTATTGCGCCGAATGGTCCTTCGCAGCATATTTTTTGGCGACTATAAATACGTTTTTAAATTCTTAGTTTAGTAGGCAGTATTTTTATTATTGAGATTATTAAGTTTTCAAGTTAGAGAGCTTAGAACTGAGTTTTAGAGACATTTTCTCCTTAGCTTTGAAGATTTCCATTTCTAAGAAATTGGAAGTGGGTGTTTAAGATTCTTCATCTTAGACCTTTGTAAAGACTATATCAATCCTACCCAGTTGATGGAAACACAACTTGGTAACGATTTTTACCTTTTTATGATGTCTAGCTAAAACCCCAATTCTTGGGGTGATGTGAGTATGGGTTGATTTAGCTACTGGGTATTGTTAATTGATAGTGTAAATGCTGTTTAAAAGTTATTTTGTTCAGTAATTGTGGTTGAAATTAATGGGTTGTAATTGCAAATACAATCCTAACTTTGTGTTTTTGGCTTGCTCGAGAGAGAGGTTTTAAAACCAAAATTGTTGAATCGATGGTCTGTGGCTATTGAGTTGTCATAGGTTCAACTCGAGAGAGTGAACCCTAAACCCTTTTCCACACATTCAGCTCGAGAGATTGAATGCACTAAAGTGAAGGCTGTTCTTAATTGTTGCTTATTGATGTTCGAGAGAAACCAATTTGATTCGGAGTAAATTATTCGAGAGAAAGTTTAACCCCATTTAAGTCTAGCTTATTCACTGATTTACAACTATTCACTATTAATTGCAATTACCCGATTGTCTACCTTATCCCATAATCCAATCACATCCTAAGACCCCGTCTCTATACTTGTTATTTTCGTATTATTTGCTGTTGTAGTTAATAGTTGAAACAAATCCTCCTAATATTTGACACTTGTGTTGCCCCTAACTTGAACCATGCTTTTATTTGTAAATATTTTTAGCTATAATTGACTTGAGCATATTCTTACTTGCCTATTGATTCTCCATTACAAACCACTCCCTTGGGACTCGACCCCAACTCACTTAGTTGGCTTATATTACTACTTTATGATCGTTGGCACTTAATACTGGATGAAGTGTCCTGATACATGAAATCAAAATGGCGCCTCTTCCGGGGAGTGGTGTTATTTGAGAATTCTTAGTTAAGTTGGATTTTGTTCTTATTAGTTATAGTGATACTTACTTAATTTTAGTTTTGGTTTGCTTGTTTGTGTGTTGAAACAGGAATATGAGTGTGAACGACAATAATGGCAGCCAAATAGGCCATCAAGATGACATCGGAAACCTCAACGATGTCAACGAGCCTAATGCTAATGACCCCAATCTGATGGGTGGTATTGGTACCATTCGCTTGCCTCTGGCCGAAGAGAATGTGGTGTTCCACATCACGAGTACTATGTTGCAACTCTTACAACTAAATGGGATTTTCAGTGATTTGGCTTATGACGATCCCCATGAGCATATTAGAAATTTTGTGGATATATGCGGACCGTTCTCCTTCAAGAACATCTCCCAAGAGTCGGTCCGATTGAGGTTGTTCCCGTTCTCTTTGATGGGAGAGGCGTGCAAGTGGCTGGCTGAATTACCACGTGAATCAATCACTTCGTGGGAGGAGTTGGTTACCGCATTTCAAGTGTGATTTTTCCCTCCCTAGAAGATGATGACTCTCCGGGACAACATTTAGAGCTTCAAGCGTGTAGAAGGTGAGCCAATTCATGAAACTTGGCTGCGATTCAAAAAGTTGGTGCTTCAATGCCTAACCCATGGTTTGCCTGATAACGTGTTGCTGCAGTATTTTTATCGCAGTCTTGACTCAGTAAATAAGGGTATTGCTGACTAACTTTCTCCGGGAGATTTGATGCAACAACTTTATGTGATAGCGGCTCAGCTCTTGGATGGCATGACTACCATCAACAGGGCGTGGTATACTCGTGAAGACCAGGTCTCCCCTCTCATGTTTAAACTAACAAAAGAGCAAATGGAGAAAGACCAAGAGAGGGACTAGAACATGGCCGAGATCATGACACAACTTGACATTTTGTCTGAAAATGTCATGGGAGCTGGTGCTCGAAGTGTCAATGCCGTGGGTGTCGGGTGTGCTAATCCGGATGAGTCCAAGTTTGAGGCCTTTTATAATGAAGAAGTGAATTTCCTAGCCAACCAAAGTGGTGGTTATCGTTCAAACTACCCGAGGCAGGGTGGTAACCAAGGTTGGAATAAGGATGAAGGTTGGAAGGATCGCGATAGAAAATAGAGAGACCGTAATCCAAATTGGAAGGATGGGGAGAAAGATAGGTATGTGCCTCCCCATGAGCGCCAAAAGCCAAATGATTTGAAAGGTGGCCGGTCTGAAGATATATTTTCTCGTATCCTCAACAAAGTTGAGGGGGAAAAGATCTTAAAAGAGATGAAAGAAGACGTGTCGACCCTTAGCCAGACCGTCACCTCCCATTCAGTGTCGATTAAGTAGTTGGAGACCCAAATGGGTCATATCTCGTCTCATCTAAACCCGACACAACAATGGGGGTTGCCTAGTGATACTATGGCCAACCCCAAAAATGGGGTTTGAAGGTGGACTTGCATCGTGCCACGACGTTAACTAAGGCGCTGCTTGGGAGGCAACCCAAGTTTTATTTTCTTTATATTTAAGTTTGCAATAATGGTGTGTTGAATGTGCAGGTCAAAGTGTGGAAAGTGTGTGAAAAGTGCAAGTTGGTGAGCCAAAGGTTTAGTCGGCGGATCGCCGAAGAGGTCGGCGACCCCGACCCAGACTGCTTTTGGACTCAAGACAATTTTACATTGGAGTTTGTAAAACTCGACAAGCCCATAAAATTATTGGCGAGTCCCCGATCAGGTCGGCGATCGCGATCTAAACCGCCGTTTGGACCCCCACATCAACTGAGGGTCCTGTAATACTCGGCGAGGTAAGTGACCACTGTCAAATGATCTTATCGTGCCACGCCCGCCGAACCACTCGGCAGTTCACCAAAGTTCCCCATCTAGCCTTTAATTTCATGCTATACTTGAAGTTTGACTCTGTAACTTTTGGGGAGAAGCTTGAGGTCGCCAATGACACTCGGACTCGCCGAAAGTCTTCTTAATCGCGCTTTGTCTGCACCCTTGAAGCTTAAATTGCACTGTAACTTTCGGTGGGCTAATCCTTGCTCGCCGAATGATGTCGGTGATTCGCTGAAAGGCCTTCCCATCGCCGACTTGTCAATTTTTTTTGAGAAGTTTGAGCCAATCCTTTCGGCGGGCCCGATCTAGCTTGCCAAAGCGATTCAGTGACTTGCCGACCTGTTCGGCAAGTCTGTTTGCAATTATTTTTGCTATGCTTTTTATTGAAATATTTCTAACTTATTCTCGATGTTTTGCAGACATGGTCAGGACAAACATAGTTATGCCACCCCGGAAAAGAGTATGTGATATCATAATCAAGGAAGGGGGATCAAATTCTCCAAAAAGAGGAATGCAAGAGCTTTCAACTGGAGGGAAGAGCAGGGGAAAGAGGCCCATATCTGACTGGGTGACTATTGGTTCCCAAGCTGCTTTATCTGAGCCTGAGGATGACCAGCCTTTGCAGTCCCGGAAGGATGAGATTCGGGCAAGATCTCACCCTGAATCAGCCAGAGTCCCTCCAGCTCCGGCACCTCCTGTGGCTCCTGTGCCACCAGTCGTCCCTCCTCCCAAGATTCTGAATAGATTGAAAGGTGATGGTTTGCAAACCATCCTCGAAGAGAAGTTGCTATCGACAAAAGGCCTGCAGGGCAAGTACTCAAATATGAGGGACACCCTCCATTTCCATAGGTTTGAGCAGTTCACCAGGCCCCGAGGCCCCTATATTCCTTCATGGGCCCGAGAGTTCTATAAAAATTATGGTGACCTAATTCGAAATAGCAAGAAGAAGGCCAGCGAGTTCTGACCGGTTAAGTCGGTTGTGGTTCGGGGTAAGGAAGTTGAATGCAATAGTGAGTACATCAACACCGTAATTGATAGGGGGTATGAATTTGACTACCCCAACCTGAATACTGCCACATCTTCATTGGATGAGCTTAAGGGCTGGCTAGCGCCACTCATCTTAGACACAACCCCAAGGTGGATAAAGGCAGGAGTCCCGATTGAGAAGAGGGACTTGAGTGTAGCTGCACGTTATTGGTTTGGATTCATCAGCAACTCTATTATGCCTTCCCAGAATGAGTCCATTCTCTGTCATCATAAGGAGGCTTGCCTTGGGTCAATTATTTCTAGGAAGAGGATTGACTTGGGACTTATCATTGAGCAAGAAATGGTCATGAGGGCCAAGAAGAGACAGACTTCTCTACCATTTCCGGTACTAATCACGAAGTTATGCCTGTGTGCTGGAGTCCCCAGGGATCCTACTGGAGATACTGAGGTCATCCCTTATTCCTCCATTGATATTCGGTGTATTAAGGCCGAGTACACTTGTGAGGAGGCTGATAGAAGGAGGGGCAACTCTGGTGGATACATCCCCGGAGTTAGATATTGATTTGATACCTGTAGAGGCATCTTTGCCTGCTCCGGCCTCCGGGGCTTCAGGTACTTCTGCCCCTTCTAGTTCTTCACAGGTTTCGAGTTCCCAAACAGCCAAGATTACTCAGGAAATGATCCTGAAGATGGGGCATCTGACCCATTTAGCTGACGTGAGGGAGACTAGACTAGAGAGATTTGTTCCCTAGATGATTGAGGCTGCTATTTTTGCTGCACTGACCCCCCTCCAAATTTCTATTGACATTCTCACCACAAGAGTTGAGGCCTGTGAGAGCAGGCAGATGGAGACCTCTGAGGTTACGACTTTGAAAGCCGAGGTAGCAGATTTGAGAAAGGATGTAGGCTATCTAAAGTCTACTGACTTCACTTCATTACTGGAGGCTGCAGATGATTTGGATGCTCCTGTGACTTCAAAGATTCCTCCGGCTACCACCGAAGATGTGCATAGGGATGATACAATAGTTTATGAGTCGGATGTAGAGACTGAAGATGAGCAGATAAAGATAAGGGAGGAGTTCATTTATGGAGACCTGCCAGATCTGGAGGAGACTATTGTACAGTAGGTGATCCAGACATCGCTGACTGAGACATCCATGGCAGCTTCCAGTGGAGCTGGTCCTTCTGAGGTGACTCCGGGCACTGATGCCCAAGTCCAGATTGATGCACCAGGCATTGATGCCCAGACAGAAGGAGTGACTGAGTAGACATGGTCCTTTTTTTACCTCCCTCTCTGTCTTACTTTATTTTGACTTTTGGATTATTTTGATTGCATTTGAGGACAAATGATTTTTAATTATGGTGGGGTGAGGCCCACCTTTTGTGATCCTTTATTTTGTGTATATATTTGGGTTTTGAGCTATAATTGTGTGTTACACTATTTTTGTGGATGATTGAGCTTGTGGCTCCTTGTTTTTAATTGCAAATGATTTTTGAACCCTTCCGAAAAAATGGTGCCACCTCTTGTTTGTGTTTGAATGTGGTTGTTCTCTTGCAAATTTGAGTATCGGTCTTGATCAATACCGATGACTTGAATAGTGCTCATAATCGAACAAAAATGAATGTGCGGCTATGATGAGGACAATTGAAGTTGCATAGACAATATGTGAACTCTTTGTATCTTGTTGTGACTAGCCAAGTATTGAATTGAGTCTCTTGTTATGAGAATTGCACACTAGTGAAATTGTGGAGTCTTGTTTGACATTGGTGTCAATGCCTTGTGTGATGAGCTTACCGTGAACCATGTATGATGACACCTAGAATTTACCCCATTGGTCCGGTTGCTTAATTGATGCCATCTCTTGATATGATCTTAGGCAACTTTGAAGAGTGTGAAACAATTTGACATTATACCTCTTTTGTGGCCTACCTTGTGAGTGTGTGAACCCCATTTGAACACCCTTTGAGCCTTAGCCTTTTCTTGGAAGAAACTTGATAAAAATGTGACCTTTCTTGACCCATTACCCATAATCCTCATGATTTGTGGTTTGTGTGAATAGCCAACGTAGGACAAAAGCCTAAGTTGGGGGTGTGGTGAAAAGAGAAGGTAAATCAAGAAGTGCAAGAAAGTCCCCTTTGACCCATGGTTTTGAGGAAAATGGAACCCCTCCATATAAAAAAAAAAAGAAAAAGAAGAAAAGAATGTAAAAGAAAAAGAATTAAAAAGTTGTGAATGTGCAAAGAAAATGGGGTGTCCAAGCAATCCATGGAAAGTGAAGAATGGGTGACTTTTGAGCTTGAATGAGAATGATAAAGAAGAGGAAAGGAAGTGTTGTGCACACCAAATTTCATGAGGATAGAAGTCACTAAGCCTAAATGAAAATACCTTTGCGCTCAGGCCCATTACAAGCCTTGAAAAGACCTTTTTGATCTTGAGTGAGCTGAAGCAAGTGTTGATCGGAAAATACGGGCAAACCTATGGGTGAGATCATGCATTGTGTTCATCTTTGTGAGTGTGAGCGTGACATTTGATTCCGGATCTTTAAATTTTGAACCGTTGTGTGTGATTATGGAATCATTCTCTGTGTGAGGGCATTTGAGTACCTTTGTTGAGCTTGAAATTGTATTTGAAGCAAGTATTGTGAGCATGAGATTCTTTGATAATGGTGAGTCACAACTTGAATCTTTGAGTGCACAATTGATCCTTGCATGAGTAAGTTGAGTCTTTTTGTGTGCATTCATGATTGAGTCTTGTGTAGCACTATTTGAGACATCCTATTGAACTGCTGAACTTGAGTTTTACTTGAGGAAACACAAAACTTTAAGTTGGGGGTGTTGATAAGTCTACAATTTGGACTCATTTAGGGCTTCATTTTAATAAATTTAGTGTCCTCAAATGCATATTTTGTGCCAATAACTGATGTAAATCTTTGAATTTCAGGTATTTGGATTGAGGAACAAAGCATGGAGACTATTGAGCAAAAAGGAACAAGGCAGCTGAAAGAATGAAGAAAAGAAATTCTGAGAATCGCCTAACCCATTGGGCGAGTCGCCGAACGACCATGGTCTCGCCTAATGTTCTAGTGTGCCAAGCCCTTAAGGAGAAAATCAAGTCGGTGATAGAAAGGAGCAGTCGGCGAGTCGCCGAACGGTTCCGTGATGTAGTGCTATATCACCCAAAGTTACAGAGCTTGAAGTTGTTGAAGGTTAAAGCAAAAAGGTGATGGAATTGACCGAAGGGTGGATCACCGAGTGGATCTGCGATCCCGAATTATTGCACCGAATGGTCCTTCGCAGCGTATTTTTGGGCGACTATAAATACATTTTTAAATTCTTAGTTCAGTAGGCAGTTCATTTTTACTATTGAGATTATTAAGCTTTCAAGTTAGAGAGCTTAGAACTGAGTTTTAGAGACATTTTCTCCTTGGTTTTGAAGATTTGAAGATTTCCATTTCTAGGAAATTTGAAGTGGGTGTTGAAGATTCTTCATCTTAGATCTTTGTAAAGACTATATCAATCCTACCCAGTTGATGAAAACACAACTTGGTAACGATTTTTACCTTTTTATGATGTCTAGCTAAAACCCCAATTCTTGGGGTGTGATAATGTGATTATGGGTTGATTTAGATGCTGGGTATTGGTAATTGATAGTGTAAATACTATTTAAAAGTGATTCCGTTAAGTAATTGTGGTTGAAATTAATGGGTTGTAGTTGCAAATACAGTCCAAACTTTGTGTTTTTGGGTTGCTCGAGAGAGAGTTTTAAAACCAAAATTGCTTAATCGATGGTCTGTGGGTATTGGGTTGTCATGAGTTCAGCTCGAGAGAGTGAACCCTAAACCCTTTTCCACACATTCAGCTCGAGAGAGTGAATGTACTAAAGCGATGATTGTTCTTAATTGCTGCTTATTGGTGTTCGAGAGAAATAAATTTGATTCGGGGTAAATTGTTTGAGAGAAAGTTTACCCCCATTAAATTCTAGCTTATTCACTGATTTACAACTATTCACTCTTAATTGCAATAACCTGATTGTCTACCTTAGACCATAATCCAATCACATCCCAAGAATCCGTGTCTATACTTGTTATTTTCGTATTATTTGTTGTTGTAGATGATAGTTGAAACAAATCCCCCTGATATTTGACACTTGTGTCGCCCCTAATTTGAACCATGCTTTTATTCGTAAATGTTTTTAGCTATGATTGACTTGAGCATATCCTTACTTACCCATTGATTCTCAATTACAAACCACTCCCTTGGGACTCGACCTCAACTCACTTAGTTGGGTTATATTACTAATTTACGATGGTTGGCACTTAGTATTGGATAAAGTGTCCTGATACGTGAAATCACCAAGTCTATCATCTGCTAGTGCACCTGCACCAAGGAACAAAGATGAGTTCAAGAATCAGAATCCACAGAACTTCAGAGCTTCACCTACAGAGTCTCAAGGTAGTGTGGTACAAGGAGGTAATGGGACTCCTGCATGTGGTAAGTGTGGTAGGAACCACTCAGGAGTGTGTCGTGATGGCTCGACTGGTTTCTTCAAGTGTGGTCAGAATGGTCACTTAATGAGAGAGTGCCCTAAGACCAGGCAGGGAAATGGTAATGGGGGCAATAGTTCCCAATCTTTTTCAGTGGCTCCACCAGACAGAGCTGCAACTAGATGTCACGACCCAAGGGTACCCCATAGACTTAACAAGGTACATGGAACCCCGAAAGGCAACATGTAAGCCACTTAGCATATCATAACATAAATAAAGAACAATAAAGAGTGAAACACATTTCAAGTCTTAGAAATCTTTCATAAAAGCAAAGCGGAAGTCTAGTCTTTGTCTCAATTAGCCATCTATTACATACTTGAATGAAAATAGGGTCACAACCTTTACAACATAATCCGAAGAGTCTAATACAATGAAAAAGGAACTACAAAGATATCAACCGTCCTCAAACCATGAGGACTTACTACAAGCAAGGAGAATAGTCGAATCCAAGCTTGAATCAAAAGAAGATCACCTTAAACACTGGAGCCTGCACTTGTGGAAAATATGGGTTAGTACAAAAATACACCAAGTATGATAGCCATGCATGATTACCTTGAAAACATGCTAACAAGGACATTTCAGTCAGATGCATGCAATTTACTAGGTTAATGCATCATTTTGAAGAAAATGGAGAAGCATATATCATAAGCATAATCAACTCATAGATCATCACATCATAAAAGTAACACACCATAGATACCCTCAAAGCATACTTGTGCAATGCATGAGTAAGATCCCATAATCCCACCCATACTAAGTAAAGCTTCTTAAGTAACTATAGTCGATAATTCATATTCCTGTTCATATTATTATACTAGTGGGAATAAGCCTTAACCAACATAGACCATGTGAGCTAACACGGAATCTGGTGTCTATCCCACACAGAAAAAGGGTTGTTTTACTTGCCTAAGGTAGAACCATACTCTTAGCTTAGGTGGATTCACTAGCTAAATACCTATGTGGGCATATAGTTATGGGATAAGGAGATTGCTACTAGAAATCCGGACTCAACCAAGGTAGAAGGTTTCCATCTTATGAGATACATACTTTGGGAACCCGGACTCAACTAAGGTAGAAGGAACCCATTTAGAAGGCCGGACTCAACTATCGTACAAACTTCCATCTCATATTCATATCCACTTGGTGCTAGGAATTAATTCCCATAGATTACATATTAAGTCTTGACTTAAGTTCATATTCATGGAAGAATGTCTTGACACTCCATCCAACATAATTCATATTATAGCTCATATATTCAATAGGTGAGACTAGTCTTCCAACCTTAGAATCACTACATGTGACAAAACTTTCACATCATATCATATTCAAGCATAAGTGTGTACATGAGGATAACCTCCGACAACACAACAACTAGATCATAATCATAATCATTTTACTCTCAAAGTGTTCATAAGCATATACATAAATACCATAATTATGCATAATTATCATACTTTGTGCTTCAAGGATTATTGATCATAATTTCATCAACACATCTAGAATTACTAGATTAGACATAGATAATAACATAATTTAAGTAACTCAACTATAACAAGCATAATCTCATATCACCCTTCTATAATCATCAAACCCACATCATAAGTTCATAATTGGGGACTTTAGGGATTTCATGGGTTCTTGGAGTAATTCATCATAAATCAACAATAAATCATCAATTCAATCATAATCTATCATAAATCAACCATTAAAAACATTTTTGGAAAGAACACATAAGATTGAAGTCAAACCCCAACTTTTGGGGAAATCACTAGTTTTGAAATTAAGTTTGGAGGGGCTCCATGGATGAATTCTATCCATGGATGAAGAGCTATCATATCTTAGTTATGTTATCTCCAAAGAAATTGAGTGAAAAATCCTTGTTTCTTCAAGCCCTAGCTCCAACTTTCCTCTTCTTCTTCCTTGAGTTCTAGAGAGAGAGATTTTTAGGGAAGATGAACTTTTAGGGATTTGATTTGGATGTTGTGAAAATATGACTTAGTTTAGGTGAATTTGACTTAAAAATGACTTATATAGTGACCCTAAACTTACCCAAAATGACCTCACTTTGATAGGACTTAAAATGGAATTACCCAAAATAACCCTCATTTAAGGTGGACTGCCCAGGGGTCACGCCCCCCTTCATGAGCCGTCAAGGGAACCATGGACCGTGGTGGTGTCCGTGGTCCCTTGACCAGTAGCTACGCTACTCACTCCCTAAATCCCCAGACTGGAAGGCAAGTCCATGGCCACTCCCACGAGCCGTCAAGGTGATGAGTCCAAGATTTAGACTCATTTAGGGATTTGTTTATATAGATTGAGTGTCCTCAAATGATTATTTTGTGCCTATAACTGATGTTAAATCCTTGATTTTCAGGAATATGGATTGAGGAGCAAAGCAAGGACACTAACAAGTAAAAAGGAATAAAAAAGGCTAAATAAATGAAGATGGGCGACCTTGAGGATCACGAAGGGCATTCGGCGTGTCGCCGAGTGGCTCATCAGGTCGCCTAAAGTTCCAGTGTCCCAAGCACAGAAGGAAAGAATGAAGTTGGCGATGAAAAGAAACAGTCAGCGGATCACCGAGTGATTTCGTGAAGCCAAGGTATATCGTCCAAAGTTACAGACCTTGAAGATGCTGAGTACCAAGGCAAAAGGGCGAGAGAAAAGAACAAACGGCGGCTCGCCGAGTGGTTCGGCGAGCCCAACTTACTTCACCGAACTAGCTTTCGTAGCTTATTTTTGGCGACTATAAATACATTTTTGAACATCTTTTAGCTAGAAAATAATCATTAGAACAATCTATTTGAAATTTTGAGCATCTGGAGAAGTTTTTATCTAGTTTTTCCTTAGCTTTGAGGGATCAAAAAAATTCACTTTTGAGAAATTAGAAGTGGGTCTTTGAGATTCATCATTTTGGTACATTGTAAAGATGAAATCACTCTTACCCAGTTGATGGAAACTCAATTTGGTAATTGTTTTTCCCTTTTTATAATATCTAGCTAAAACACCAATTCTTGGGGTGTGATTATGTGATTATTGGCTGATATAGATTATGGGTGTTGCTAATTGTTAGTTTAAATGCTATTTAACGTGAGTTTAATCATTAGTGGTGGTTTAATTTAAGAATTGTAGTTGCAAATACAATTCTACCTTTGTGTTCTTGGCTTGCTCGAGAGAGAGGTTTTAGAACTATGGTTTTTGATTAATGGTTTGTGGATATTGGGTTGACATTGGTTCAACTCGAGATATTGAATCCTAAACCCTTTTCCACACATTCAGCTCGAGAGAGTGAATGGACTAAGGTGTGGGTTGCTCTTATTTTGCATGCTTGTTGATGTTCGAGAGAAATCAACTTGATTCATGGTAAATTGTTTGAGAGAAAGTTTATCTCCACTATAGCGTAGCTTACTCACTAATATCTAGATATTTTACTAATAGTTGCAATTACTCATCTGTCTATATTAGCCTATAGTCGATCACATCCCAAGAATCCATCTCATTATTATTAATTCGTATTGTTTGTGACTGTTGTTTGTAGTTGATAATCAAAACCAAAACCCCCATTTGACATTCGTGTCACCCCCTGATTTCAATGATGTTTTTATTCAGTAATTTTTATTTCTATGACTTTGATCATATTTATACTTCCCAATTGAATCTAAAACACATACCGCTCCCTGTGGGATTCGACCCCAACTTATTTAGTTGGGTTTTATACTGATTAATGATCGGTTGACGCTTAGAATTGGATGAAGTGTCTTCGAAATGTTATTAATCAAAATGGTGCCACTGCCGGGGAGTGGTGTTGTTTGATATTCTTTTGGTGAAGTTAAATTGTGTTCTTTTTAGTTATAGTTGAATCTACTTACTTTTAGTTTTGGTTTTTGTGTTGCTGTTTAAAACAAAGGAAATGAGCATTAACAGTAGTAACGGGTGACAGGTGGGGCACCAAGATGATGTCGGCAATCTCAATGACGTGAATGATCCAAACATCAACGACCCAGTCCAAATGGTTGGTGTTCGGGCCATTCGAATGTCTCCTACCGAAGGAAATGCGATGTTTCACATCACAAGCACCATGTTTTAGCTCCTCCAACTTAAGGGTTTGTTTGGTGGGATGGCTCATGAAGACCCTTATGAGCACATAAATTTTTTTGTTGTTGTTTGTGGCCCGTTCTCCTTCAAACACATTTCTCAAGAATCAGTGCGGCTGAGGTTGTTCCCATTATCTCTAATGGGAGAAGTGTGCAAGTGGTTGGCTGAGTTGCCAAGAGATTCTATCACTTTGTGGGAAGAACTTATTACTGCATTCCAAGTGTTATTTTTCCCTCCTTCGAAGATGATGACTCTTCGAGACAACATTCAAAGCTTCAAGCGTTTGAAGGGTAAGACAATCCATGAGACTTGGCTAAGGTTCAAGAAGATGGTGATGCAATGTCCTAATCATGGATTGCCCGACAACGTTCTGATGTAATACTTTTACAGAATCCTTGATTCGGTGAACAATGGAGTGGCTGATCAACTTTCTCCGAGAGATTTAATGAATCATCCTTATGTGATAGCAGCCCAACTTCTTGATGGCATGACCAAGATTAATCGAGCATGGTACACCTGTGAAGATCAGGTCTCTCCTCTTACTTATAAGTTGAAAAAGGAAAAGATTTTAAAAAGATCAAGAGAGAGACCAAAACATGGCAAAGATGATGACCCAACTGGACATCTTTGCCAAGAATGTCATGGGTGCTGGTACAAGGAGAGTAAATGCGGTGGGTGTTTGGTGTGTGAACCCCGAAGAGGTCAAATTTCAAGCGTTGTACAATGAGGAAGTGAACTTCTTAGCCAAACAAGGAGGAGGTTGTCGTGCAAACTACCCAAGGCCGGGTGGTAACCAAGGTTGCAACATAGATGAGGGCTGGAGAGACCGTCATAGAGAGTGGCGTGATCGTAACTTTACTTGGAAAGAAAAAAAAGGGAGAAAGATAGGTATGTTCCTCCCCACGAGCGTTAAAAGCCCAAAAATCTGAGGGTGGCCGGGCTTAGGACATGCTCTCTCGTATTCTCAACAAGGTTGAAGGGTTTGATAAAATTTTGAAGGAAATGAATGATGATGTATCGACTCTCAACCAGACGATGACCTCTCATTCCGTCTCTATCAATAAGTTGGAGACCCAAATGGGTCAAATTTATTCTCATTTAAACCCGATACAACAAGGGGGGTTGCCTAGTGAAACTATAGCAAACCCCAAGAATGAAGCTTGAGTGGGTACTTGCATCGTGCCATGACGTTAACTAAGGCACTTTTTGGGAGGCAACCCAAGTTTTTGTTTCTTTTTGTCTTGATTTCAAATAATGTGTGTTGATTGTGCAGGTTAAAGTTTGGAATGAGGTGGAAATATGCAGGTTGGCAAGCTAAGAGTACAGTTGGTGACTCGTCGAAGACGTCGACGAGCCCGACTTGGACCGCCGTTGGACTCAGAAAAATATCAAGTGAGAGACTGTAAAACTCGGTGGGCACACAGACAAGTCGGTGACTCACCGAACAGGTCGGCGAGCCCGACTTTGTCCACCGTTTGGATCCCCAAATTAACCGGAGGTCCTGTAAAACTCGGCAAGGCAAGTAACCACTTGGTGTGTCGCCGAGTGGTTTGGCGATGACGACTAATATTGCTGATTGGGCTGCGAACTGAATGGTGTTAAAAGGCCAAAGGTTTAAACTTTCAAACTCCTTCACATTCCCTCACTTTTAACTTCATACAAGCACATCCGCACTTTAGTTTTTCAATATTCTTACATTTCCTCGTATTTTGCCCATTGATCTTGTGTTCGGAGTTAGAATTCTTTGCCGCCTAGCATACAAATTCGTATTTCGGCATTAAAGGTTGGTCTTCCTAACCCAAACTCATAAATAACGGTTAAACTCAAATGTAATTGTTTAAATATTATTGATGTATGCTGGGCCTTGATGAGTCTAAGATTTGGACTCATTTAGAGTGTTTTTTATAAAAAATTAGTGTCCTCAAATGCTCAATTTATTCTAATGACTGATCTAAAACCCTTGATTTTCAGATATAGTGGTTGAGGAACAAAGCTAGGATAGAAATGGTAAACAAGGACAACACACGCTGAAAAAGAGAAGAGGAAATACAAGCCTGATGATCGCCGCTATCACTCGGCGAATCGCCAAGTCACTCCTCTATCACCTAAATTTACAAAACTCAGATTAGATTAGGAGTAACTTAGGTGAGCAACAGTTCAATTCGGCGTGTCGCCGATCACATCGGCGACGGATGACCTCATCGCCAAAAGTATTGATGGAGACCTAGATAAGTGCTGATGGGTGAGTTAAAAGGTGAAAAGGCGAATCGCGAAATGAAACGGTGATCCCGATCTTGCTCGCCTAAACTACAGTGGTTGGACTAAGAAGATGTGAAGAATAAAGGCAGGATGAAGACCGATCGACGAGTCTCTGAACGGTTGGCGAAGCCCAACTTTCCTTGCCCATTGGTCCCAAAAATCTACACATCAGATTTGTATAAATTGATTTTTGCAAGAGAGAGAAAGCATTCAGAAAATGTGAGGAATAAAAGATAGAGAGCAAAAGCACTACCATTTTTGATTTGAAGTGATTTTAGTAAGGTTTTTCATTTGGATTTTTTAATAGAGAAGATTTTAGTTAATTTTAATTTTTGAACTTCATTTACCCAGCTAAGTAAAACGTTGCAGGTATTGAATTTCATCATTTTACTATGATAGGCTAAAACCCTAACCTTGGGGGTTTGACAATGTGACTAATTGTTGCATTTGAAATGTGTGTGAATTATTACTGTGGTTTAACTTCATTATTGCATATTTAGTGTAATATAGTTCAGAGTTTTGTGCTTGTTTCGAGAGTGAAGTTCAGAGCCAATGTAGTAATTTGTCATCCTCAGTAGTGGGTCATGATGGTTTCAGCTTGAGAAAGTGAAATGCAAGATTCAGCCTTTGTATCTAGCTCGAAAGAGTGGACTTGATGAGAAAGTGGGATGGTCGGCTTATGAATAGTGTTGAGGTTCGAGAGAACTCAACGGAAATAAGGTAATTGTTCGGGAGAAAATTGCCTTAGTTATAGTCCATTCTACCCACGACGAAATAACATTGTCGGTAATGATGTACATCCATTAAGTTGAATTTGGCAGTTGGTTAGTCAATCCCCCAAGTGTTTTCTAGTTATTTGATTGCTCCTTGTTGATTGTTGAAGTGGGTTGGTAACAACATTCTGGAATTTGACTGTTAAACTCTTAAGTGTTGTGTTGTTCAGCTGCAAAGGTCATCGTCATACTTTTATATTTGAATTCAAAAGAAGGCTACACTCTGTGGGATCGACCCCAACTCAGTTGGTTGGGTTATATACTGACTAACAATCGTTGACGCTTAGAATTGGATGAAGTGTCTTTAAAATGTTAATCAAAATGGCGCCATTGCCGGGGAGTAGCGTTGTTTAGAGTTCTTTTATTGAGATTTGACTTGTGAATTTGTCGGCTATAGTTGAATCTATTAGGGTTACATTGTGCTCGCATTGAGCGGGTTGAATAGAAGAAAGAATGAGTGAGGCAGAAGTGGATGGTAGCCAAGTAGGTCATCGAGACGGTATCAATGATATAAATAGTGTATACAAACCATCTCAACCAGGTGAAATGGGTGCAATTTGCCTACCACCAACTGATGGAAATCCAACATTTCAGGTCACGAGCACAACTCTTCATCTCCTCCAAATGAAGGGACTGTATGGTGGGCTGGCTCATGAAGGTCCACATGATCATATGAGGAATTTTATAGATGTGTCAGCCCATTTTCATTCAAGAGTGTGCCACAAGAATCAATCCGGCTCAAATTATTTCCACTATATCTGACGGGGGAGGCTAGCATGTGGTTGGTAGAGTTACCAAAGAATTCTATCACATCATGGGATGAGCTTATCATTGCATTTAACGCAAGATTCTTCCCTCCGTCAAGGATGATGAAACTCAGGGATAACATTCAAGGTCTTAAGCGATTGGAGGGTGAACCCATCCATGAAACGTGGTTGAGGTTTAAGAAACTCCTACTTCATTGCCCAACTCACGGGCTACCAAAAGATTTGCTATTCCAATATTTTTATCGGAGTCTTGATTCGGTTAACAAAGGAGTGGTTGATCAATTGGTTCGAGAGGGAATAATGTTGCAATCATTTTAGGTGGCTTTGTTCTTCTTGACAACATGACAAAAATAAATCAAGCTTGGTACACTCAGGAGGATCAAGTTTCTCCTTTTTGTTTTAGAATGACGTAAGAACAACTTGATAAGGAAAGACAAAGAGATGAGAACATCAAGAAGATGTTGGCCCAAATGGAGCTACTACAAGAGCATATGCTGGAGAATGTGATAAATCCAAATGGAGTGTTTAGAGTTGAGGAGGGTTCTTCCTCTGGTTATTCAAAACCGAGGGAGAATCAAGGTTTGAATTCCAAGAAATATGAGGAGGGTTTCCACCCACGCTATTTACAGCGAGGTGGAAATCAAGGTTGGAACTATCACAAAGAGGAAGAGAAAATAAGATACTATTAAGAATGGCATGAGCAAAGTGATTATTGGAAAAGGAAGGATGATCATGATGAGGACCACACTCAATTGAGTGAGAGCCCAAAGTCAAAAGGGAGTGCAAGTAGTCCCCGGGTGAATGATATGCTGTCACGCATCCTTGACAAAGTTGAAGGTTCAGATGATTTGTTAAAAGGGATGAAAGCTTATTTTTCATCATTGAACAATAAAGTGAACTCTCACGCATATGCAATCAAGCTACTTGAAGATCAGTTGAGTTTACTTTCAGCACAATTGGAACAATAAATGACAAGGAAAGATGATGATAGAGGTCTGGCTGTGGTTACACGTAGTGGAAATGTAGCAATAGGTCATGTGACGGGCAATGAAGAAGCTCAAATACACGAAGAGGACAAAGGTATGGAGGAAGAATAAATACGCATCCATCAAAGCATTGACAAAAGGCCACAAAAAGATGTGGAGAAACACAATCCAATCCCAAAAAGTGTGCAACCTTTACTAAAAAATCTCCTCCATTTCCCCAATGTCTGAAGAAGAAGAATGAGGATGAGAAGTTCAAGAAATTTTTATCGATGTTCAAGACATTATTGATTAATCTCCCTCTAGTGGAGGCATTGTTGGAGATGCCGGGTTATGCCAAGTTTATGAAGGACTTAGTCACAAGAAAAAGAGCTTGGATTTTGAAATAGTCGAAATTTCTCATAGTTGCAGTGCAATTATGACTAAGGAACTGATAAAAAGTAAAGAAGATCCCGGATCATTCACCATCCTTTGCACCATCGGCATGCTCAAATTTGCTAAAGCCCTATGCGAATTGGGAGCAAGCATCAACCTAATGCTATATGCAATCTATAAACAACTTGGGTTGGGTGAACCGAAAGCCACACTGATGAGACTCTTGATGGCTGACCGATCAGTTAAACATCCTGTGGGGATACTATATGATATCTTGGTAAAGGTTGACCGAATCATTTTCCCGGCTGTTTTGTCATTCTTGATTGTGAAATAGATGCTGAAATTCCCATTATTTTGGGAAGACCATTCTTGGGAATCGGGAAAGCGTTGGTGGGTGTTGAAAGTGGAGAACTTAAATTTCTGATGAACGAATATGAAGTAACCTTTAATGTTTGTAAGTCAATGAAACACCCAAGAGATATTCATATGGTTTCTACCGTTGATGTTATTGATGAGGCGGTGGCTAGTGTGAGCCATTTGATGTGTATGAGTGAACCACTTGAGGCAGTGCTTGCTAACTATGATGAGTTCGAAATTCAAGGCTACGAAGAGGTAGTAGCTGCTTTTTCAGGCATGGGGGAATATTCAAAGACTCCATTGAAGTTGGACATTGATCTAAAAAATCAAGAAAGTCCTCCCGCAAAGCCATCAATAGAAGAAACATCGAATCTGGAGTTGAAAGTACTTCCCTCCCATCTCCGATATGCTTTCTTGGGGGCAAATAACACCTTACCGGTGATCATTGTAGCTGAATTTCTTGAATGGCAGGAAATATTGCTTATTGAGGTGTTGAGAAGGCATATAAAAGCTATAGGTTTGACTATCGCTTGACATAGTGGGCATCCCTCCTGGCACTTACACTCAAAAAGTTCAGCTTGATAGTGATTGCAAACTGAGTGTTGAACATCAGGGGAGATTGAACCCACCGATGCAAGAGATGGTAAAAAAAGAGTTAATAAAGTGGTTGGACGTAGGTGTGATCTACCCTATTGCGGATAGTAAATGGGTAAGTACGGTGCAATGTGTACCGAAAAAGAGAGGCATCACATTAGTCCCAAATGAAAAGGGGGAGCTTTGTATCTTTGAGACCGGTAACCGGATGGCGAGTATGCATGGATTATCGGAAGTTAAACTCGTGGACCGAAAAAGATCACTTCCCCATGCCTTTCATGGATCAAATGGTTGATCGACTTTTCGAGAGAGGTTGGTATTGCTTTTTGGATGGGTACTCTGGTTACAACCAAATCTCCATCGCTCCTGAAGACCAAGAGAAAACCACCTTCACCTGCCCATATGGAGCTTTTTCCTTCAAACGGATGCCGTTCGGGTTATGTAATACTCCGGCAACATTTCAACGTTGCATGCTATCTATTTTCGCTGATATGGTGGAGGATTCAATGGAAGTCTTCATGGATGACTTCTCGATTGTGGGTGACACCTTTCAAGCATGTTTAGCACACTTGGGACAAGTTCTCCAAAGATGTGTGGAGACAAATTTGGTCCTAAATTGGGTAAAATACCACTTCATGGTTAGGGAAGGTATAGTTCTTGGTCACAAAGTGTCAGAAAAAGGGATGGAGGTTGATAAAGCGAATAAGTGATTGAAAAGCTACCACCACCAATTTTGGTGAAGGGTATTTGTAGTTTCTTGGGGCAGGCTAGGTTTTACCAAAGGTTCATCGAAGACTTATAAAAAATTGCACATCCTCTATGCAAACTCTTGGAGAAGGAGGTGAAATTCCACTTTGATGATGCTTGCATGGTGGCCTTCAAGTGTTTGAAAGAAAAATTGATCTCCACTCCGGTTATCATTAGTCCGGATTGGTCAGTACCCTTCAAAGTGTTGTGTGATGCAAACGGCACGACATTTGGTGTCATGTTGGGGAAAAAATGAAACAAACTATTTCACCCCATTTACTACGCAAGAAAAACTCTAAACGCTTCTCAGTGTAACTATATAGTTACAGAACAAGAATTACTTGCAGTAGTATATGCGTTTGAGAAGTTCCAGGCATACTTTCTAGGCACTAAAGTGGTTGTTCACACTGATCATGCTGCACTGCATTATCTGATGGCAAGGAAGGATGCCAAGCCAAGATTGATAAGGTGGTGCTACTATCGCAAGAATTCGACTTTGAAGTCAAAGATAGGAGAGTTTGTGAAAATCAGGTGGCTAACCACTTATCAAGATTGGAAGGCAAGGAAAATCACAAGCTGGAGAATGACATAAATGATGCCTTTCCCAATGAACAGGTATTCACGGTAACTCTCCAACAATCTCCTTGGTATGCTGATTTTGCTAATTACGTAGTGTGTGGATTAATGCCAGAATGACTGAAATTTTACCAACAAAAGAGGTTCTTATTCGATGTTAAGAAGTACTTTTGGGATGAACCATATTTGTTCAGAGAGTGTGCAGACCATATCATTAGGAGATGTGTTCCGAAGGAAGAATCCATCAAAATTCTCCATGCTTGTCACACTTCACTGATTGAGGTCATCATTGCGGTGCACGTACAACTGCTAAAGTCTTTCAAAGTGGTTACTACTGGCCGTCCCTCTACAAAGATGCTCATGAGTTTGTTAAGAAGTGCACTCAATGTCAGAAATAAGGTGGAGTGTCTAAAAGACACGAGTTGCCTCTCACGCCCATTTTAGAAGTTGAGCTATTTGATATTTGGGAAATAGATTTCATGGGCCCATTTGTGAGTTCGTTTGGTAATAAGTACATTTTGGTGGTAGTAGATTATGTTTCTAAATGGGTGGGGGCTATTGCACTTCTGAACAATGAAGGGAAGAGTGTTGTTCAATTCTTAAAACGCTACATCTTTGCTAGATTTGGTACTCCTCGGGTGATTATTAGTGATGGGGGATCCCATTTTTGCAAAAAGTATTTTGCATCTGCATTGAGCAAGTACGGAGTGAAACACAAAGTAGCAACTCCATATTATCCCTAAATGAGTGACCAAGTTGAAGTGTCGAATCGGGAGATCAAGAGTATCTTGGCCAAGACAGTGAATGCAAATAGGACTGATTGGTCTCAAAAGTTTGATGATGCTCTATGGGTGTATCGCACTACATACAAAATGCTAATTGGTATGTCTCCGTATCAGCTAGTCTTTGGAAAATCCTGCAATTTACCAGTTGAATCGGTACACAAAGAATTATGGGCATTAAAAGCTCTAAATTTGGACTAGGCAAAGACTTCAAAAGAGAGAGTCAATCAGCTAAATGGGTTGGACGAATTCAGGTTTAGGGCATATGAAAGTTCATCTCTTTACAAGGAAAAGATGAAGAAGTGGCATGATTCTAGAATCCTTAAGAGGGAGTTCATCATAGGAGATTGGGTGTTACTATATAATTCTTGACTTAGACTCTTTCCAGGAAAGCTCAAATCCAAAATGGTCAGGTCCAATTAGAGTAACACGGGTGTTCACAAATGGTGCCATTGAAGTCGAAGGTAAAGAGGGACATGCATTCAAAGTGAATGGGAAACACTTGAAGTTGTATTTTGGTTAATGCCAAGAGATTTCTTTGATTGAAGTGGTGTATTTGGAAGATGCTTGAGAGAATTTCCACGTCGTGCCACAATGTTAAATAAGGTGCTACTTGGGAGGCAACCCGTGTTAGTATTTAAAATAACGTGCGCTGATTTTGCAGATGCAAGCAATTGTACGAGGTGAAGACACCATTGGCGGATCGCCGAATCTGTTCGGCGAGCCTGACCTAGTCTGCCTTCTGGACTTTGAAAATGGAGCTGATATACTGGAATATTAGGCGGGTAAACTTCATCACTCGGTGACTCACCGAAGTGATTGGGCCATCCGAGTTTCTCCACCCTTTTGCCCCACCTCCGATGGCCTGACCCAATGAATCATTCAGTGAGGTTGCATATCCATTATGCGAAGCGCCGACCGGTTCGACGTACTCTTTCAATTACACCTTTTCACCCTTTCCTAAACTTGTTGCATACTGGAAATAACGGCGATCTACATATCATTGGATGAATCGCTGAGTTGTTCGACGACTGTTACAAGTTTTCGCCAAATGGGCGCCTAGTGAAGATTCCTTCTCACCTTGCTTTGCGTGTCTTCATATCAATAGTTTCTCTTTATTTTTCATTTTTGGTATTTTCTATTTTCTACTTACATTGTGGACGATGTTGAATAATTTTGGTGGGTGTGTTTGTTTGGTTAGTAAGTCCAGTGAGTCCCTTGTTCATTAGAAAAATTATTTATTTGAGTATCGGTTTTGATCAATACCGATGACTTGAATAGTGCTCTTAATCGAATAAAAATGAATGCGCGGCACGATAAGGCCAAATGAAGTTGCATAGACAATGTGCGAACTTTGTGCATCTGTTGTAAAATGAACAAGCAAAACTAGAGCCTAACTAGTGATGGCGTGAGTTTGTCTTGAGGTTTGAGGTGGTTTGATGTTGTCCCGAGATATGGTTGACGGGTTAAACGTCAATGTACGACTCCCCAAGGACCACCCTAGGTGTCCTTGAGTAGGACCCTTAGCCTAACCCCAAGGCTTCCCCAAAATGAGCTTTGTTCCCAAAATGTGGTGACCTACGGAAGGGGTCCATGCCCCGTAGGTCAATCCACCCCCCGTGGATGGACCCCATAGGTCAAGGGCCCATGAGCCAAGCTACAGCCCCAGACCACGGACCAACAACATGGTCCGTTAGTGGACTCACGGTCCGTAGGTCTAGGGGGTTAGTGACTACTATTTTGCTGTCAAGTTACGACAAGTGTGGGGGTCATTTGGTAAATTCATGTTAAGTCTTGTTTGTTTGGGACGGTTTTAGTTAGTTATTTATGGTATTTTAAGAGTATTAAAAGTATTAAACTCTATTTTTCATCTCGTTACTTCAAAACCCAAAATCAAAACCTCCCCTCCCCTCCTAAAGTCTCTCCCTAGAAACCTCTATTGGAGATGAAGACTTGAAGCTCTCAAGGTCAAATCTTCAAGGTTTTCAAAGGATTTTCGTGTGGAATCAATAGCAAGGCATGGTAGTCTTGATCCTGTCTAACTTTTCATTCAAGGATCCAATTCAAAGGTGATTTCAAAGTATGAAGAATCTAGGGTTTCACTCAATCTCATGGGTTCTTTCATCAAAC
>JAJOOO010006465.1:0-37715 GCA_029582685.1 Solanum piurae
TTATTCAAGAATCAAGAGTTACCATACCTTAATTATTGAAGACCCATGAAATTGAAGAAGAAATCAGTTGAAAACCCATCTTCTAGCTTGAGCTTCATTAAGGTCTTCAATGGAGTTTTGAGAGAATCTATTTTTGAGAGGGAAGGGTCAATTTGAAGAATGGGGTCAAATTCTAGGTTTTGGGGTTTTAACCAACTTAAAATACCCTAAAATAGGTAGAATAACCATTTATAATAATTCCCCAAAGTACCCAAACTACCGTTCACTTAGTTGGACCTTTTAAACAAGTCAAACTTGAGATTTATTTTCGCAGATTTCATCGGGGCTCAAGTTCGTGACGCGGAGGTGTTCCCGCAAATTTCATAAATTAAAATTCGAGACAGTATAGTCCGCGACATGTCCGCGATGCAGAGCCACTTTTTGGCCCATGATGGAGCTAGTCCGCGACGCGGACATGCTCCCTCCATGCACAACTTGCAAGCTGCCTTGGCAGCTTGTTTGGCCAAGGGTTGGGGTCCTCCTCGGGGACCCTTAGGGTGGTTACGGGGCGTCGTATTCGAACGTTTTGACCCTAAAAACATTTATTAAGACACTAGAGTCACCTGCACTGATTTTAGAATCCAAAAAACACATAAAAACATGAACAACATACTAGAACACACCAACACGTAAAAGACTAGTTCCGGCGTCTTGGTCGTCCCTTGACGTTTGACTTCCAAACTCTTTAAAACTGACTTAAAAGGCTATTCTTCATTATTTTAACAAGTTATTAATGCATAAAACCCATGTGAGGCTCTACTTTATCCTACTTCATTTTGAGGGGTGTTACAAGTACCCATGATCCTTTATAGTAAGGCAAGAGGCGAGTACCCATGATCCGTTATAGTTAGGCAAGAGGCGATTCCCCATGTCTTTAAAATTTAAGCTATGATATGTAATAATGAATGATGAGCTTGGATTGTTTCTTGAGTTTGCCTTCCATAATAAGTAAGACTGGAGGTGATTACCCAAGTTTTGTCTAAGGATGAATTGAGGTTACTTCAAGAAGTACTACTCACATGTTGTGATGATCTATTATGTGCATTGATTATACTTTATGACTTATGTTGTCTAACATTTATGTTATGTTTATACTAACGCATACTCTTGCCTACATTTCTTATCCAAATGTACGGTTTGGTGGTCCCGATTCTCATCTCCGTGGCTAGGATCTATAGTCTAGGCAAGATTGAAGAATTGTGAGTCCTCATAGCATCCGATGATTTGCCCACTACTTTTCTTATGATCTTTTCATTTTAATTTTGAACATTGATGTATGGGATGTGTCCTGAGATTCTATTGTATTATATGGTTTTTGAGACAAGTGTATTAGACTTCCGCTTTGAAATAAATACTTTGATTGTGTTGAAATGTTTTAAATCTCATCGATTTCAATTATCTTGACTATGAAAGATAAGTGGCTTTTATGAGGCCTCTCGGGGGCTTATACGCCATGTTACATCTAGGGGGTACCCTCTGTGTCATAACAACATGAGGCTGGGTCAGATTAATTAGAAGGATGAGTTTTGACTAAGGGCACATGAGAGTTCTACACTGTATAAGGATAGAATGAAGTTTTACCATGATCGATGAATTGAGAACAAGGAATTCTACTTTGGCGACATAATGTTTTTGTTTAGTTCAAAGCTTAGGTTGTTTCCAGGTAAATTGAGGTCCAAATGGTCAGGACAAGTACCGGTGATACTGTCATGATTCGAGCCTACACCCTGGACGTGGGCGGTACTCGAGAACCATTATTGGTCCCTAAGCAAACCCACATCCTGGCTGACTACCAGCGGAAAACTAACTCAAGCAATAATGGGCTTAAATTGAATTAAATTTGATACACTCAAATACTCAACTCATAAAGTTTGAAAAATACTCAATCGAAATACTTATAGTTTGTGAAAAAAGCTACAAAGAAAGTAAGTGTTGAGAGACACCTCTACTTTGCCTATCTATGAAGCTTTTACTATAAAGGAAGAATGTCGGGACAAGACCCACGACACCTCAAAACTACTAACTAGAAAGTAAAGGTAATGTCCTCTAAAATACAAAGAGGCTCACCAAAGCTAGCTAGAGTGCAAATGATATCAACGAAGTGCCTGTTGATGAACTTGAACACCTGCATATGCATCATAAATAAGATGCAGGTCGAATGACATCAGTACATTGAATGTACAAGCATGCAAGGAGAACTGAAAACATAGGTAACTGAACAGACAAGACTGGAAGAATACTCATCTCAACTTAACTTCAATACAAAAGAAATAACAAGAGATAAAATATTTAAAATGTTATAAAACAAAAGATATAAACTCAATGATGTATAAAAATACAATAAAATACTATTTACTCTTATTTGGGAGATGCTCTAACCGACAACATCACTATGAGTTATGTGATGATACAACGTGTCGCCTACGCTGCCAGAACTATCCTTACCTTACAGGGTATAGAACACCTAAACTATGTGGATCCACTAAGCTATGCCCAAACGCACTAAGGATTCATCTAAAAAGTATGATCCTTTACCCATGTTGGCTACATGGTTTATGAGGAATGTGAGTTGTCTGAACTCATCCCCATATCAGCGTTCAGTATTACTCTAAAAAATATATACTCATGCTCAAATGTATAAAACATACTCTTTCTCTGGTTTGAGATAATTTCTCACCCTATCCTCTTAAAAGAAGTAACTTCTCTAAAATATCTTTGAACTCATAAACTCTTTTTAGAAATCAAAGTTTCTCTTTTCTCAGTGTAGAAATGATACATTTGGGAATGCTTAGTTTCCTTAAACTTTACTCAAAATGTCTCTTTAACCATTCATCAAAACTCAGTTTAAAACAAAAATAGTGGCTTTAAAAGATTCTCAAGATTGATAACTCAAAATAGGGTTCAGGCTGAAATATAGACATGAACGAATCAACTCAAGGATCTCAATAACAATGTAGAAACTCAATACTCAAACGCAAGAACTCAGAACTCCACAATCCTACTCATCTCAAGAATACTTGATGCTTACGATCGTTGATAATATAGTAACCCAACCAAGGGTTGGGGTCGTGTCCCAAGGGAGCAATTTTGAGAATTAATAGACTAGTTCTAACTAGTTGTAGCTAAACAAATTAACAATTAAAAACATTGTAAATCGAAGGGAGGACACAAAAGTGTCAAATATCAATTTGAAGTTTTTGTCACAAGTAAGTAAAAACAACAAAAATAAAAATAAAATCAAGTATGGGGAAGAGTTCTTGGGGTGTGACCGCAATACAAGTTGAGATAAATGGTTGGTTACATGCTTTCGATAGAAAATTTGCAAGATAATAGTGACTAGGCTAAGCTTTAGATGGAAATAAGTTCTCTCTCGGGCAACTTGCCCTGTTTCAAATGTGTTCCTCTCGGATACCCATTTGTCGCATGAAGACAAGCCTACGCCTTACCCCACTCACTCTCTCGAGCTGAGTGTTAGGATATGGTACTAGGGCTAACTCTCTCGGGCTGAACCTCATTTCGACACACTCCTTAGGCCATCAGTCTAGTGGTCTTGGTTTCACGACCTCCCTCTTGGGCAGGCCGAAAACACATGGGTAGTTTTGTATTTGCAACTACAAACCCATTAAATTAAACCACAACCACTAGGTGAAATCACCATTAAAATACATCTAACCTATCAGCAAGCTAGACCCAACAATAATATCAACACATATTTCCTAAATCACACCCCAAGAATGGGGGTTTTTATCCACACATAAAAAAATAACAAAATACACCTAAAATGATAGTGAAATCAAATGGGTATAAGAAATTAAACCTTGATTCAAGAAAAGGAAGAAGAATAAAGAAGACCCACTTCCAACTTGGGGAAGATGAACTCCTTTCTTCAAGTTTCCAAAATCCTCTCCAAACTTGAGAGGAAAAAGTACTAAAAATATTGTCTAAAATTTGATAATAAAAATATGATACTAAAATCTGATACTAAGTTATAACTCTCAATGAGTATTTATAGTTTTCAAAAATTTGTGTTGCGGTGGATCACTCAGCGACATTAGTCAGAATCGCCAACCAACTCGGTGATTCCCCCTTTGGTGTAGTTCATCGCAGTCTTGCACCATCCTTCGGCATCATCATGCTCTGGGTCATTGGGCGACATAGTACTGCTTCGCGGACCTTCTCGGCGATGCGCCGACTGCTACCTTTTTCTGCCAAGTTGATCCCTTCCTTTAAGGCACAACACACTAGAACAAAAGGCAAATTGAGACCCTTCGGCGATTCACCAAGTGGATTCGGCGATCCTCAGGTCTTCATTTTCTTGTTCTTTTCAGCCTTTTCATTTCTTTTTTGCGAAGTAGTGTCCGTGCTTCCCTTTAAACTTCAAATATCTGAAACTTAAAGGTTTTCATCAGATAATGAGATAAAATAAGCATTTGAGGACACAATTTCTATTAAAGTATAGCCCTAAATGAGTCCAATTTGTGGACTCATAAACTTTTGCTTGTCCTCAAGCAAACTAAAGTTCAGTCGTTCAAAAAGGATGTTTCTCAAACAGTGCTACACAAGACTCCATCATGAATGCACACAACAAAACTTCAAACTACTTGTGCGGAGATTCAATTGTGTACTCAAAGATTCAAGTTGTGACACACCATTACCAAAGATTCTCATGCTCGCATTACTTGCTACTAATGCAAGTTCAAGCTCAACAAAAGTATCTAAATGCCCTCACACAAAGAATGATTCCATATTCACACACAGGAGTTAATCAATTGAAGATCAGGAATCAGATGCAACGCTCACACTCAAAAGAGGAATACAGTGCATGTTTTCACCCATAGATTTGCCCTTATTTTCCAATCGACTTTCGGTTAGGCTTTCTCACGATCAAAAAAGGTATTTTCAAGGCTTGTAATGGGGTTGAGTGCAAATGTATGGTCATTTAGGCTCAGTGACTTTTTCCTCATGAGATGTGGTATTCTCAAGGCATCCTCTTCTTTTCCTTAATCAATTCTTTTTCTAGTGCTTCTAAGTCATCTTTTTATTCATCTCCATGGATTGCTTGGAAACCCAATTTCTTTTGTAATTTTATTACACAACTTTTCTTTTTCTTTTTTTTTATATGGAGGGTTTCCATTTTTTTTTTGCAACACCATGGGTTAAGGGAGACTTTTCCTGCACTTCTTGACTTCTCCTTTTCCTTTTTCGCCGCACCCCAACTTAGGCTTTTGGCCGAAGTTGGCTATTCACTAAACCACAAATCAAGAGGATTATAGGTAGTAGATCAAGTAAGGTCTAGGGTTCATCAAGGTTCTTTCAAAGAAAGGTAAGGCTCAAAGGGTGTTCAAGAGAGTTTCACACGCTCACGGGTAGGTCACAAAAGAGGTATATGTCAAATTGGCTCACACTCTTCAAAATTTGCCTAAGATCATATCAAGAGGACACCTTTCTAAATCAATCAGACTAACAGGGAAAATTCTGGGTTTATTCATGCATGGTTCAAAGTATGCTAATCACGCAAGGCATCGACACTTAAATCAAACAAGACTACACACTTTAGCTAGTGTGCAATGGTCATTACACGAGAATTAATTCGATAAACGGCTAATCACAACAAGATGCAAAGAGCTCACATATTGTCTATGCAGCTTCATTTGGTCTCGTCGTAGCCGCACATTCATGTTCGCTCGATTGAGAGCACTATTCAAGTCATCAGTATTGATCAGAACCGAGACTTAAATTTTGCAAAAGAATAGCCACTTTCAACACAAGCGGTGGAAATTTTTTTTGAAAAACAAAATTTATTGGAAGGGTCAAAATTTGAATTTGCATCCACTAAAACCAAAAAGAGGAGCCATGAGCTTAAACATCCACGAAAGGCAATATATAAAAATAAACAGACAACCCAAATATACAATACATGAATCACAAATATCACACAAAAGGTGAGCCTCACCCTACCACAATTAAGAGCAATTTGTCCTCAAATGCAATTAACACAGAATTTGAAAGGCAAATTAAAGAAAGGCAGAGAGGGAGGTAAAGAGGGGATCCTGGCTAGATAGTCACTCCATCTGTCTGCGCATCAGTGCCTGGAGTGACTTCTAGAGGGATCAGCTTCATTGAGTCCAGCAGCAGGAGTCTTTGCCAAGGAGACTTGCACAGCAGCATCTATCATGATTTCTTCGGTCTCGGCTATGTCGTCTGCTACAACTTTCTCAACCATCTCTTCATCAGTCTCTACCTATGAGTCAAGATCGGCTGTCTGTTTTGATTTGTCTCCATGTCCAGTGGTGGTCTGAGGCATCTCAGGCACGTCCAGAATCTCCATTGTTCCAAAGATCATGGACACATCGGAGGATTTGAGGTAGTTCACATCTTTCCTCAGCTCTGCAATAGCGACCTTTAAGCCGGTCACCTCTTCTGTGGCTCATTGGTCACGCTCACACCTGGATATCCTGGCCACCAGAGCATCAATAGTTGTGCTCAGTGGTGTCACAGCATCATCGAGGGCGGCCTGTATCATTCCTGGAATGGAGTTTTCTATGTTGGCAACCTAAAAATCAGCAGATTGGGAAAGTTGTCCCATAAGGATCAAGGATGCCTGAGTGATTGGTCCGCAGGATGCAACCGCATCAGTGGGTCTGTGTGATACCAAAGAAACAGAGGGACCTGGAGTTTGTGAATGAGAAAAAGGAGCGGGTATACCTGAAGATCTAGGTGCCGGAATGGGCAAGGATTCCCCCACAGGTGTGGATCTAGTTGCCACAACTTTATTCTGATTCTTTCTTGCTTAATCCTTAAGATATTTAGCTTCGATATTTCGGATATTAGTGGCGGCGGTGGCAGCCAATTCCATATCCTTCTTTGTATCTCTAGGCACCTGAGCTCTTTTGCACAATATTGTGATCAATATGGGGAAAGGAAGAGATGTCTGGCTCTGTTTTGCACGCATATGGATCTCTGAACCGATGATTTCCCCGAGGTTTGTCCGTGTTTTCTCTATGATGCAACCCAGGCAAGCTGCCTTTGCAAGGCGAAGAACTGACTCATTCTGGGATGGCATGATTGTGTTGCTGATGAACCCGAACCAGTATCTTGCAGCTATGTTCAGATCTTTCTTTTCAATAGAAACTCCTTCTTCTAGCCATTTTGGAGCCTCATCCTCTGAGATCAGCGGGGCTAACCACCTTTTCATCTCGTCCAGAGTCTTTGTTCTAATTAAGTGATGGCAGTGATCATTAATCTTATCGGACATACCTAAAGCTCTGTTGATAGCTTCGCTGTCACAAGCTACCTTCTTTCCTCTGACGACCACGTAGTCAACTGCTTTGACGGACGACACCAACCTCTTCCGTTGAGGCACCAACGCATTGTAGAACTCTCTAACCCAGCTTGGTATGTAAGAGTCACGGGGTTTGGTGAATAATTGAAATTTGTGATATCTTAGGCAATCTATTATATCGGGATACTTATCGATCACCCCATCTATGGAGAGATATTTATTCTCAATGATCGTTCTCAGCCCTTCAGACTTGAGTTTGTTTGTTAATTTAGGTGGGGGGCCTTGTACTGAAGGTGCCAGTACTATTGCATGCTCTCGATTGAGGATTTCTGATCCAAGATGGGTCATTCATTTGTTTAGATCGTAACTCATTCCTCTAAGCCTCCATCAGTTCATCTTCATCAGAACCCATGCTATCACTATCATATGTTGTTGGGTCATTGGTGTAGAAACCAGTACTGTCAAAACTTGCATCTGATAGCTCAATAGTTTTGTCCTTGCCTTTGCCTTTTCCACCAGTTATGGTAATTTTGGTGGCCTTGTACATATCGTGATCCCTTTTCCTCTGTGTCGGGGTTGTGTGTTGCTTCCAGCTTTGTTGGGTTTAGTCATACCTGCAAAAGATTTGGAAGGAGTTAAGGAAGAAAAATAAAATCACAGGCAATCTTCTGATGAAAGGTTCTCCATGTGGATCGGCGACTATTTCAGCGAGCAAAGGTTTGCCCGCTGAAAGTAACAGTGCATAAGGGTCTCAGGGTTAGCATACAGAAGGCGGTCAAGGGTACTTTCGGTGAGTCACCGAGTGCGCTCAACGACCTTTTACTTCTCACCAAAAATCACAGTTTCATTCAACTTGATATGATATTAAGGACGAGATGGAAACATTAGGCGAAGCGCCGAACGACTCGGCGAGTTCGACCCAGCTCGCCGAATGGTTCAACGTGCCCATTTTCAATCCACCTTCTCGAATTCAATCCCGCAAACCCCTAAAGCAAAATTAAAGCATGCACTAACGAAATCAAACGAGACCTGTATTACCCATTACCTCGGAATACTCAGATTTCTCCCAAACTTGATGTATTTGGCCGTTTGACAATATGTACTCTTAAGAGCGGTGTTACCCTCTTTATCATTGAGAAAATTTTCAACATTTAGCACAAATACGGGTTACTCAGACTTCACCCAGACAATAAAAACAACAAGTAAGAACAACCCGATGAGACTTCATTCATTTACCATCACAACAGATACGGGCATCCGACAATCAAAACACTACGGGCATACTTTTCAAATTGAAATAGACATTCTAATCCTAGCAGAGAGGCCCAGCACACATCAATCAGATACGATCATTTCGCAAGAGTTCAAACTATGCGAAAGTAAGATTGGTGTTTTGGCTAACTAACCTTTTGTGTCGATTAAAAATGACTGAAGAGCTAGGCGGCAAAGAAATCCAATTCAGAGCACAGATCAATCAACTAAATTACTAGTGAGATAGAGGACTAATGAAACTACTACCTTGGTATGAAGTTAGGAGATTTGTGAGCGAGGGAAAGTGAGAGATTTTAAATATTTGGACCTTTGGCCATTATAAACCGTTCAGTTCGCTTTGGTTTGGCGACATTAGTCTTGTCTTCGATCAACTCGGAATCTCACTGAACGCATACTTATCTCGCCGAGTTATACAGGACGTCCCTTATTTTGGGGCCACAACGACTGATTAGCGGAATCGCTGATAGGTTCGGCGATTCGCCAACGGAATCCTTGGCTCGCCAACTTGCACTTTTCAACACCTTTCTCACTTAAACCTACAAAACTAATACACCGTTATTCTAACTTAGTAATTAAAAGAAGTAAAACCTTGGGTTGCCTCCCAAGAAGCGCCTTATTTTACGTCGTGGCACGATGCAAATCTTGTCTCATTCTCCGTTATTGGGGTTAGCCCTAGTGTCACTAGGTGACCCCAATATGTCATTTGGGTGGAGATGAGGCACTGCAAAACTCAGGAGTAACCTGAATAGTTGGTTGATCTAGAGTGAGACCCGATCATTTGATTCAACACTTTGATATTCTCCTTCATTTCTTCCAACACCCAATCTTGATCGGTGATCTTTTGGAGAATGATTCGAAGTGTGTCCGCGACATGATTTCCCCCCCCCCAACTCTAGACTTCCTCCGCTCATGAGGGGGTATGTACCTCCCTTTGCTATTGCGATGGAGTTCAACCTCTGAGATTTTGGTGGCCAAATCATTTAGTTGAGATGCCAGTGCGGTCAGCGTGAGGTGCTTTTGGACTCCTTGGCTCATCTCAATTGTGTTCCCACTAGTTCCCTCAGTCATGCTCAGGGAACGTACCTATACCAACAAACTTAAAGAAAAACAAAACTAAAAATAAGGTTAGTATACTACAACTAAAAAGAACGTATATTCTACTAATCTAAAAATTCTCAAGTAACATCACTCCCCGGCAACGGCACCATTTTGATGCTTATCGTGACCGACAACACTAACTACGGTTCGAGTGTCTACGATCGTCGATAATATAGTAAGCCAACCAAAGGTTGGGGTCGTGTCCCAAGGGAGCAATTTTGAGAATTAATAAAAAAATAAAATTTAGTTCTAACTAGTCGTAGCTAAATAAATTAACGATTAAAAACATTGTAAATCGAAGGGGGCACACAAAAGTGTCAAATATCAATTTGAGGGTTTTGTCACAAGTAAGTAAAAACAACAAAAATAACAAGAAAATCAAGTATGGGGAAGAGTTTTGGGGTGTGACCGCAATACAAGTTGAGATAAATGGTTGGTTACATACTTTCGATAGGAAATTTGCAAGATAATAGTGACTAGGCTAAGCTTTAGATGGAAATAAGTTCCCTCTCGGGGAACTTACCCCGTTTCAAGTGTGTTCCTCTCGGACACCCATTTGCCACATGAAGACCAGCCTACGCCTTACCCCACTCACTCTCTCGAGCTGAGTGTTAGGATATGGGACTGGGGCTCACTCTCTCGGGCTGAACCTCATTTCGACCCACTCCTTAGGCCATCAGTCTAGTGGTCTTGGTTTCGCGACCACCCTCTCGGGCAAGCCAAAAACACATGGGTAGCTTTGTATTTGCAACTACAAACCCATTAAATTAAACCACAACCACTAGGTGAAATCACCATTAAAATACATCTAGCCTATCAGCAAGCAAGACCCAACAATAACATCAACACATATTTGCTAAATCACACCCCAATAATGGGGGTTTTTATCCATATATCAAGAAATAACAAAATACACCTAAAATTATAGTGAAATCAAATGGGTATAAAAAATTAAACCTTGATTCAAGCAAAGGAAGAAGAATAAAGAAGACCCACTTCCAACTTGGGGAAGATGAACTCCTTTCTTCAAGTTTTCAAAACCCTTTCCAAACTTGAGAGTAAAAAGTACTAAAAATATTGTCTAAAATTTGATAATAAAAATATGATATTAAAATCTGATACTAATCTATAACTCTCAACGAGTATTTATAGTTTTCAAAAATTTGTGTTGCGGCGGATCACTCTGCGACATTAGTCGGAATCGCTAATCAATTGGCAATTCGCCCTTTGGTGTAGTTCATCGCCGTCTTGCACCATCCTTCGGCATTGTTGTGCTCTGGGTCATTGGGTGACATAGTACTGCTTCGCGGACCTTCTCGGTGATGCGTCAACTGCTCCCTTTTTCCACCGACTTGATCCCTTCCTTCAGGGCTCAGCACACTGGAACAAAAGGCGAAGTGAGACCCTTCAGCGATTCACCAAGTGGACTCAGCGATCCTCATGTTTTTTTTTTCTTGTTCTTTTCAACCTTTTCGTTCCTTTTTTGCGAAGTAGTGTCCATGCTTTCCTTTAAACTTCAAATACCTGAAACTTAAAGGTTTTCATCAGATAATACGATAAAATAAGCATTTGAGGACACAATTTCTATTAAAATATAGCCCTAAATGAGTCCAATATGTGGACTCATCAACACTCAATTCATAGGGTTCATGCGGAAATATGGACATGAACGAATCAACTCAAGGAACTCAATAACAATATAGAAACTCAATACTCAGAACTCAATAAAAGCTCTTGAACTTTTCTCTTAAACTCACTTTAGTTTTGAATGAAAATTAAGACATGTAATTAGAACATATAGGAACTCTAAAGGGTGAATGGAGCCTTTAGGAGCTAATGCAAAGATGGCAAACATATCCATAACTTAATGGAACGTGCGCCAGATGAAACAAGGAAAAAATAGCCTAGTGACTCCTGGTGTATAGCTGGCGCGCCGCGACAGGGCCAAAAGTACTAGGGATGGATTCGAGCATACTTCTTGCGTGTCGCCCCAACACTCATGGTGTACTGCTAGAGCGCCGCCCCAACCCTTTCCTAGTGACTTTGATTAATAGTTTTGGTAAAATTCAAGCTTCAACTAATTTAGAATTGGGGAATTTCTCCTAAACTCTTCTTGTTTCTCAAACCTGACACAATTACATGAAAATTTCATACAATCCTTTTAAGAAACACAAATCATACTAAAGATCCTCAACCCAAGAAACTCAAAACCTCCATTGTTAAAGAATAAAAATAAAATCAAGAACTAATCAAGAATTGTTTAGATACAATGATTTCATGGATGAATTATATGTGTGGAGTGAGGAAAAACAAGTCCATTACTATGAGAAGCCTTACATACTTGGAAAGAACAATGTTCTTGGCAAAAATCGATGGGATCTTGACGAACGCTCAAAACCTAGCTCTTCCTCCTCTTGAACTCTACTCTTATTTTTCTAAGTGTATAGGAACGACAACGAATGGTTTAGAATCTTATTATACCCTTAGTTGGGTGAGGAAAAACTTGTTAGGTCTAGTGGAAAAAGGAAAAGACCAAAATACCATTTTCTAAAACAAATGAGATGCCTTAACTAGAGGGGCTTCACTCAAATGGGCATAACTTTTTACTCCGAGCAAGAAATTAAGCAAACTTGGTGGTGATGGAAAGAGGACTAAATACCTCCAATTTGGTAGGTCATGGGCCACCTAAATATTTATTTGCTAAAAGATATGGTCGTTTGAAGTTGACCCAAGTAAAATATCATAGTGAAACTCAATCACAAAGAAAGCTTTCAACTTTACTTTATGCTAGGGGATTCTAGTGACCTTAACACCTAAGAAAATTTAGAATCACTCGGCATAATCTTATTCACAATGAAAAATAGATTGAGTCTTAACTTAGAAATTTTTGGGATGTTACAATATCTCCCCCTTGGGATCACTCGTCCTCGAATGATGGCTGAACTGAGAATGGAAAGGGTTTCCTCTTACTATCTTTTTTACTTCTGAAATTTCCTACTAACATAGGTGGAACTGATTTCTACTAAGAGTTTGGAACTGTCTATGACACATCAGTCAAGAACGATATGAGTTTGAACATAGTCACGCTCTATCTGAAGCTATTTGACATAAAGCAAGGATATATGGGCACGAAGTAAGAATAGAAATATTATGCCTACTAGACTTCATTAACTGCTACTCCTAGCTCTCACTAGAATATATGAATACTCTTACAAACCTCTAAGTCAAATCTCTTGTTGTTAATGTGTTCAAGCCCAATCTCTAATTCACAAGGTGCTAAACATGAGATAGTTATACTTATATAAACCACAAGATTCAGGTTCTATACCTTTATAGGGAATCTCATCCCAAGAATACTTCTCCTTATAGCTGCCTTCAACCAGCCTTGAGCCCATATCTAGAAACACCTAATGCATCATGAATTTGCCCATATGTTAACCACACCGCATTCAATCCTAGTACCATAACATCTCCATGAACTCCTACTAACCAATCCTTGTAAGAATTTCTCATACTTTCATCATCCCTACCAAATGAAATTTCATGCATGACTACCAGGAACAGACTAATTGCTCTCATTTAACTATTACTCATGGTAAAACCTCACATCATTCTTCCTCCACGTTTATAACCTTAGATGGAACAATCACATCACCACTACCACAATAAGAAAAATTAACCATCTCCTTCTATCATTACTCAAGTACTATCAACAACATCGTTATAAAAATTGACAAGGATCACTAAAAGAGCTTAGGGTGAAAGATCGTAAGCATGATTCATTCGAGATATTTGATATAATAATATGCATGGCATAACATTATGTTGCTAACCATTAAGAGTAAATCATGTATTTGCGAGATCTAGTATACTATGAGACATAAGTGCTCAGATGAATAAGTTCATATCATGAGGCTGATATTCATAACTTTATCGAGTAATATTGAGATCAATGGGATAAAGTCTTTGCCCCTCATTCTGGAAACTGAGCACAAATGTAAACCTCTCTGGAGTGTATAAACATAGGTCATGAACACAATTCTGATTTAAGAGACATCAACATAATATTGTAACGACTTACTTAGAGGGGTACACTAGAGTATGAATGGATCGATATATCACTTTAACTCCCACTGAACACATTACTATCTGATTCTCAACACTTAACTTGGTTTTTCATCTCATCATCTCCCCCTTAGGTCTAAAGCTGATACTTTAAAGCTATGGATCTATTCCATCATCTCTAAACTAGTCTATATTTTATTTTATTACTCAGAAGATGCTAATCTTATGACTACTGAACTCTCCATAAGCAGGTACTAAGACTCCTTCTAAAACCTCCTTCTAAGATGCTTCTCTAAGCCTCTTCTCGTTAGTTTATAAGGTTGCCTCATCTAACGCTTACGAAAAATACTTCCTACATCATACTATTCCATATTGACACCTCAAATATACTATCTAGGAACACATGAAAAACAATAACTTAATTGGAATCTCATCTGCTTACATACGATCTCGGGTACACTCCTAAATGCTCTTGCTTATCGAATGACTTAGCCTCACTTCATTACTCTCATCTAAGAGTCATAATAACACACTTGTTCACATTTATAGAAAAGTAACACCTTAATTCCTCACCTAATTTATGTCAAACCTAGTAGATCAAACCTTAAAACTAACATCATCACCCTCGTGTTGCCATCTTTATTTTCCCACATAACTCATCTCAAATTCAAGATTAGTGTCTAGTACTAAACATGGGAAGCAACCACTTCTCATATACTACACTAACTTACAACTAGTAGATAGAATCAATAAAACAATAGATCCCTAAAACCTCATGGGAAAATAGTCAATATTTGCCTCATAGTCTATCTAATTACAACCTATCAACGTATTCTCTTTCACAACCTAAGTACTATTTACCAACTCACTATACATCATTCCTCAATTAATTATATAACCCTCTGAATACCATGGAGCTCTGACTTCCAAAAATCATAAGCCTAGATTAGATCTATCACCTCATGAATAATCTATTCTTCTATTCAACAACTATACTTGGTCTTCACTAACACAACAATACATCGACATAAACTCATTTATGGTTAAAGTATACTCTAGCTAACTCATCATAACCTGTAACTATTCCTCTATCTACCATCATGAAATCCACATAAAGGAAAATTCTCATTAATGACTTACTGAGCACATGACTGCAACAACATAAATTACTTCATCACTATCTCTTGCTTAGATTTCTATACCTCTAAATGTATTCTTCTAACTCTGGGCACTTCTATGACCAGTGGCTCATAACATCATAACTCCTACTATATTTAGGGTGAAAATTACTACCCAAGCCTTCTAGAACACACTCCTCTCATAAGTGTCTCATCTGAATAAAGTTTAGAGAAGAGAGCCTAGGAGTACATCTCGTTTTTAGCTTGAACACACGATTAATATGGATCAGAGTGCATTCTTTTGAATCTCAACACTTAAGCTTACTCACAAACTTCTCACAAGCCCCTCTGCAGTCTCATGACTTTCTAAAGACTATCTCTTAAAATTTATACATGTATTAGTTATGTGGATTTCTAAGTTGTATATCAAACACTGCATTAATTTATAAATGAATAACGTATTCACTAGACTACTACCAAATATGGTATTACATATGCAATATTTAAGACCTACGTAACTTATTTTCAAACCAGCTATCAAACGACCACTCGTTGATATAACTAGATATCCTATTTGGTCAAACTTTTAAAATCAACTTATTTTGTATATATTTTTCCAAAAGTATTTTAAAAAAATAACACATTCGATAAGACATTGTTTGGTCAATAAATTTAAAAAACACATTTGAGTAAGTTGACAAGTAGACAACTCACTCTGCCATGACACCACCAGCAATGATCTACTTAACTCCTTATTTTTTTCCAACAACAAGTCTACATATAGGTTTAAGTCCTCTTTGTTCCTCCTTAGGGAATATTTCTAATCCTTTCTCCAAATGCTTTTTCGTGGTTGCTTCTACCCTAGTTGTCTCCGGTAGAATATCTCTCTCCACTTCACTCTGGTAGAGCTCTTCAGTCCCTTGGCAAAATTAAGTTTTCATCATCTACTCATTGTTTTATTCATTGATGACTGTGACCACATGATAGTCACTTTCTTGTAACCGACTTTACGATTTTTCGATATCGTGACAACACGACAATCACTGAAACTACCTCTACGAGGTATCCCTTCTTTGGTGATTCTAGGATATTCTTCCTTCTTGTTTTTGGGTTGGGATTCAATCTTCAAGGGTAGCAGCCGACCATCACCACTAAGGCTCCGGTGAAAGTACTTGTTATTCCTCCTCTTTGAGTTCCAGATTCTATCATCTCAATTTAATTCCTTTAATTTTCTATTGCTTATTTCAATTTTTTTTGATTTATTTGCATTTGTTTCTTGATCAAATGTGTGTACATTTGTATATCTTATGTTTCCTATTTCTTTCCCATTGTTTCTTTCTATTTTCTTGATATTCTTGTAGCAATCTCTTTGTCTTTCTGGTCTTGTATCTTGTAACACCCCAGAAATTAGTAGGCTAAACTAGAGCTAAACGTGAGGGTTAACATCAAGGGAAAAGGGGAAAGGGCCAAAGAGAATGGGAAACGGCCAAGGTAAGGGTCCAAGGTTGTCCAAGCCTTTGCCAAGGCGCTTTCCATGACCACGAGGGTCTTAATGACCCGTGGTGGTCACCACCCCCGTGGTGCCACTTGTTGTGGTGAGGCAGTAGCCTCCCCAAAGTTGCCCAAGTTGGCCTCCTCCACACGAACCACTTCACGGCTCGTGAAGGCCTAGACGGCTCGTGGAAGTGGCCATGGCTTTCCTTCACCATGTGGGTTTTTTGTCAAGGTAGAAAAGCTACTGGTCAAGGGACCACGGGCACCTTCAAGGGTCGTGGTCCCCTTGACGGTTCGTGAAGAGGGGCGTGGTCCCTAGGCACCCCACTTAAAGTAGGGGTTATTTTGGGCAGGCTAAATGGTCTGGTGGACCCTTATACTTATATGAATTTGTATTATGGACCCTTGTACTTGGCCATTTGTCAACTGAACCCTTAAACTTAATAAAAATCAATATTTTAAGCCATTCTGACCATGGACCAAGCTTATGTGGCAACTTAATTGTTAAGTTGGTACAAACATATGATTTCACGCGTTAAAAGAGCGTGAATATCAAAATTTAGACTAAAAATAATAATAAATTTTTTTTAAAAAGGCTAAAAATAAGAAAATCAAATATAATTTGTTTTTTCACTTGTTTCTTCTTTTCCCACCCCACCCTACCCCACCCATTTCTTTTTCTCTTTCTAATTACCAGTACCTTCTTCTCCATCCAAACCTTATTTCTCACTTTCTCCCCTTCCCAGCCTATTCAATTTCTCTTCTCTCTTTCATTTTTTTTAAAATTTCTTTCTTTCTAGAGAAACAAAATTATGGTATTGTTGTAGATATGTGTTGTCTTTTCATTTTTCTTGTAATTTACAACCCATTAGGTGAGAAAAATTCGATAGTCTTGAAGGATAAAAAGAGATTGTTTGTTGTCTTTGTAAAATTAGGTTAAATGTGTTATGTAAAATTGTGTATTACTATTATGTTATATTGAGGTATTTTAATGATGATCATTGATGCAGAGAAAAGGAATTTATGGTGGTTCAAAAGGTGGATGTAGACGTTGGTAAAACAAATCATGATTAACAGTTGCGAATGATGAAAACTAAGAAAGAATCAAACTATGATTTTTCAGAGCTTAAAGAGTTTCGTCACGACTATAGACAATGACGGCCTGAAGAAGAAAAAAATTAAGGAGATTGGAGATGGTGTTAATGGTGGGTGTGGGTTGAGTGAGGTGGAGGAAAGGTGAGAGAAATAACTATTTTATGTTATTTTATTTTTAAAAGAGAAAACTTTTTTTTTCTTTTATCTTTAATGGAGTAAAATTTCTAGTTAATAATTTTAAAATATTTATGAAATAATTATGACATGACATTAATATATCTGTTGTGCATATGACATGTCATTTATGTAAGGGAGTGTGAGCTACACACATGGTTGGAAGCATTTAAATATCTTATTTTAATTGAGTTTGAGGGTTCACTTGACAAATAGCTGAGTAGAACGGTCCAGAATACAAACTCATACAAGTATAAGGGTCCATCAGACCATTTCGCCTTTTGGGAAATTTCTTTTTAAAGGGGTATTAAGTGAGGTCATTTTACCTAAGTTTTATACACATATATAAGTCATTTTAACTCAAAATACACCCATTCACCTCATTATTTCCAAACACCCAAATCAATTCCCAAAGTTCATCCTCTCCAAAAATTCTCTCTCTAGAAGAAGAAGAAGTGGGTCATGCTAGTTCAAGTCGAGTTTCCATTAGTTCAAGCTTGGTAGGCTTTTAAATTAAGGTATGATGGCTTATTCATTCATGGATTCCTTTCATCCATGAAGCCCTATGTTTTCCCAATTTAGAAGAAGAATTCCCCATGTCAAATTAGGGTTTCTTCTAATGTTATGGGTTCTGATCCAATAGAGCGGATTATTATTGTTGATGATTGTTTATGATTGTTTATGATGTAATTACATATTTTTAGTATGATTATAAATGTATTCATGTTTAACCTAAGATTCTAGGGTGAATTTGATGTAATTGGGTCTTATGCCATGAAAGGGGAAATTGAGGGCTTAGATGTGGTCTTCTAGGATTGATGAATTCCAATATATATTTTCTTGAGATCGAAGCACATGAACATGAATTGATTAGGAGTAAAACACATAGATATGAATTGATTAAGATCAAGTATGCATGATGAATTATGATATAGTAATGCTTGAGATTGAACCTATATGATGATATATGGTTAAAATTGCTTAAGAATGAAGCATGTGATTAGAATGTCTTGAGACCTAGGTATATGTGGTGATTGTGAGAAGTAATGCTTTGAGAGTAAAGCTAATATGATGAACTATAAATGTAAGTCTTTGGGAGTGAGGTTTATGTGTTTTATGAATGGTGGATAGGATTGTAGTGGAATGATTTACCCACATGATCTATATTATGAAGGTATGCATGTTATTATGAAATCCATGTCTAATTCTTAGATTCTAGATCTGTTGATTGAAAGTGAGCTTTGAACCGTGAAAGGACAAAATATGAGGTTATACATGTTTTCATGAATCTATGTAAATGCTATGACTACACTTTGAGAGTGAAGTGTTAATGAATATGTTGTTGTTGTGGGCTGATTGAAAGGTTATTCACATGAACTCATAATGAACATGATGTTAAAGGTTTTCTCACATAATGAAGATTCTAGGTTGAAAGGCTTTCTCACCTAATTGAATCTAATACTTACATGTAGACATGGACAGTAAAAGTTTTTCTCACGCATGATCTAATGAGCTATCCTATGAACTTTCATGGTTTGGTTGTCAAGGACATCTTTCCATGAAACATGAATTAAGTAAGACTTAATGAGTATTTCATGGATATTATGCTTAGCACCGAGTGGATATTGATATGAGATGGAAGCCCTTACATCAGTTGAGGTCGGGTTTCTAGAAGAAATCTCTTAAGATGGAAGCCTTCACGTCAGTTGAGGCCGGGTTTCTAGTAGCAATCTCTATATCCCATAAACTATGTGCCCTCGTAGGTTATTTAGCTAATGGATCCACCTAAGCTAACAAACCATGGTTCTACCTTAGGCAAGTAAGACAACCCTTTTCGATGTGAGTAACACCAGGGGATCATGTAATAGCTCACATGGTCTCATGTCGGTTAAGGCTAATTCCCACAATGTCAAGTCTAATAATAAACTAAGGTTACTTCAAAGAAGTATTGTAAGTATGTTTTGATATGAGGTTTACTTGTATGATGTATGCTTAACTTGGATTGTTGTTATAATTGCATTCCTTGATATGTTTGACTAAAGGTGAATGTTCCCTTGTCTATGAGAAATAAGCTAAGGATGAGAATAAAAGATGATGAACATGAATGATAGCCGAAAGTGGTTTACTTAGCATCAGTGAGATTTAGGGAGTCTTATTCATGCATTGCACAAGTATGACTTAAGGTTACTTATGAAGTATTCTTTTATGTCATGATGATTTAACTGTATTAACCATGCTTATGACTTATTTTGATGCCTCTTATGATTATGGTATATGTCTTATATTGGCTAATGCCTATGACAAGCTTATGTTGATGATTTATGCTAGCCATCATATTTAGTACATTATTGTACTAACGCATACTCTTGCCTACATACTTATCAAATGTAGGGTTCAAAAATATTGACTTCCATCCTCGTGGCTAAGTTCATAGTAGAGCAAGAAGAGAAGTCTTGGTGAGTTCATAGCATTCGAGGTCTTGACCACCATGTCCTTTTTATCTTTTATTTTATGTTAGAACTATTTTATGGGCTGCGTCCCAAAGATATTCATGTTTGGATTGTTTGAGACAAGTGTAAAAGACTTTCCCTTAGTTTTATGAAACTTTGATGTTATGAAAAATGTTTAAAATTTCTGCACTTTTCTATTATCTTATGTTATGATATGTTAAGGGGCTTGTATGAGGCCTCTCTGGATCTTGTACGCCTTGTTACATCTAGGGGGTACCCCTGGGTCGTGAAAAACTTGGTAATTAGAGCATAAGGTTTAGAATGGTTCTAGGATGTCTCAAACCACGTCTAGTAGAGTCTTGTTTATAAGTGTGAAGAGCACCATATTTATCAATTAGAGGCTATTAGATGCTTAGGAAACTTCACTTTTTCATTCTCTCAGTCGTGCCATAGAGTTTAACTCTATTAGGTCTTTCTCTTTATCTGTGCCTGATGGTTTTTAGGATATGTCTACTTCAAGAGATAATGATAGATGGAATGAGGAAGACTATTTGGATCAAGAAGTTCTTCCCCAAGCTCCTACACAAGCTCCAATTGACCCTTTGACGGATGATGGGACTAATAAGAAGTTTAGGATTGGTTTTCAAATGTTGATTCAAGCCGGGATAGGATCTCTAAAATTTTATGGGTCAAAGATGGAGGAAGATCCTCAAGAGTTTATAGATGAGGTCTCTAAGGTGTTGGACTTTGTGGGAGTGACTCCGGTAGAGAAGGCGGAGTTGACCTCTTACAAACTCAAGGGGTTGCTCAAGTTTGGTTTAAGCAATGTAAAGAGGCTATACCGGTAGGAATGGGTCCCATAGAGTGGGAAAGGTTCAACAGTGCTTTTCTAGATAGGTTCTTCCCTTTAGAGATGAGAGAAGCTTTAGTGCTTGAGTTCATTAAACTTAGTCAAGGTAATACGAGTGTTAAGGAATATGCATTGAGGTTCACCCAATTGTCTAAATATACCCCAATTCTAGTGTCCAATCCTAGGTCGGGAATGAGTAAGTTTGTGTCAAGTGTGTCTGACTTGGTAGTGAAAGAATGTCATACGACCATGCTTGATCATGACATGAATACTTCTCACCTTATGATTTATGCTCAAAAAATTAAGGATGAGAAACTAAACGGGAGAGCTATGGAGAAAAAGAGGTCTAGAAATGATGATGAATCCTCTCATGCAAGGTCCGATGGACATGGTCGTTCTAAGAATCGACAAAGGTTCTCCGGACAAGACTTCTCCTACCCTCCTAAGTATAGTGAAGATAGGGTGTCTAACCCTAGACCTCAAGGAATTAGTAGTGAGTCCCTATGGCCTACTTGTGTTAGATGTGTAAAAAGACATGAAGTTAGGTGTTTGGCCGGTAGTGAGGGTTGCTTTGGTTGTGATATTGTCCAAGGATGAAGGCTAAGGGAAGAGAGAAGAATCGAGTTGCCTCTAGTGGTTCGGATGGGAATGCCCCAAAGAAGAATATGTTTTATGCTCTCCAAGATAGAGGTGAACAAGAGTGTCCTCCGAATATTGCTCCCGGTATGTGTTTTATGCTTTATTAGATTCCAGTGTAGCTTTGTTTTATGTGGCTCGATAGACTTGATACGTTAGGCTTTGATGTTGTCTTTGGTATGAATGAGTTGCATTATGGTTATGTCTATTTGATGGTTGAACCCGACTTAGTCATGATGAGATTTGGGGTATATTGATAGATTTGGTGAATAGGGTGTTTTAGTAAATGCCTAGATGTGTTGAATGAGTAGACTCCTCTAAAGGGTAGTAGTGTAATTCACCATGACTTAGAATCATATTGTGTGATGGTTGTGAAAGCTTAGGGATAACTTGATCCGACCTTAGAGTTGAAAGAAATGGTACTTAGAAAGTCCGTATAGGCTTACTCCTAAGGGGGAGATGAGGTGCTTAGATAGCAAGGTTGTTGAGTGTTCTTGATGTTCATGATTTGGGTTTGCTTGAAATTCTCACCTTGAGATGTGTTGTGAGTTTGGGAAGTTTAGTCCCCATTTAGTAGGCCTATATGAGATCTTAAAATGTGTTGGTAGGGGTGCTTATGAGCTAGAGTTGCCTAAGGAGTTGGCATAGGTGCATCCAATTTCCTATGTCTCTATGATAAGGAAGTGTGTTGGAAATCTGACATTCATAGGTCCCTTAGAAGAGTTGGAGAGTTAATGATAACTTCTCTAATTTAGAAGTACCGGTTGGGATCTTAGACTGGCAAGTTAAGAAATAAAATATTAAGGAAGTAGTTTCCATGATAATATTGAGGAGTGATCTTTAAGTAAGGGTTTTAGTTGAGGGTTCTACTTGGGAGGTCGAGGACGATAGGAAGTCCCGATATCATCATTACTTTCCTTCCTCTCCTATTCCAACTTGAGGTAATGAGTACCTCTTTAGTTTTCTTGTTTAGGAGTCATATGTGATTTATGTGTTTCCATGATTTCCTTATGTTCATACATGTTCATGAAAATCTTATATTTAGTAAGAAAATGAGATTTAATAATTAATTTTCCTCATGATGTTGTATATTGAGTATGAGTTGCCTATTTGACTTCATGAGATGAATTGATGAACATGATTTATATGTATACACTTTTCTTGAGTAAATGGCCTAATTGTTTCATAAGATTGTGTTGAGCATGCTTAAAGATTACAGAAGGTAATTCCTCCTATGAACATGAGAAATGTTAAGATTTCATGCATAATGGGTTGTTAAATGTAGTTCCTACCTCCTTGTGGTGCATGGATTATGTTTGAGATGGAGTTGATGTTTTCTACTTTGAATTGTGCATCATTTTGATGTTGCTTGCATGATGGGCTGCTAGTCTTGAGTCTTTATTTCCGTAAGGTGTCTAGATCGTCATTCGAGGATTAATGTTTTCAAGGTGATGATATTGTAACACCTCGAAAATTAGTAGGCTAAACAAAAGCTAAACGTGAGGGTTAACGTCAAGGGAAAAGGGACAAGGACCAAGGAGAATGGGCAAGGGCCAAGGCAAGGGACCAAGGCTGCCCAAGCCTTTGCCAAGGAACTTCCAATGACCACGAGGGTCTTCACGACCCGTGGTGGTCACCACGCCCGTGGTGGTCACCACGCCCGTGGTGGTCACCACGCCCGGTGGTGGTCACCACGCCCCGTGGTGGTCACCACGCCCCGTGGTGGTCACCACGCCCCGTGGTGCCACTCGTGGTGGTGAGGCAGTAGCCTCCCCAAGGCTGCCCAAGTTGGCCTTCTCCACATGAGTCACTTCACGGCTCGTCGGAATGGCCGCGGTCTTGCCTTCACTATGTGAAGGTTTTGTCAAGGTAGCTTAGCTTCTGGTCAAGGGACCACAGGAACCTTCAAGGGCAGTGGTGCCCTTGACAGTTTGTGAAGAAGGGGGTGATCCCTGGGAACCCCACTTAAAGTGGGGGTTAATTTGGGAAATTCCATTTTAAAGTTGAATTAAGTGAGGTCATTTTGCCTAAGTTTTATACACCTCTATAAGTCATTACTTTCCTTCCTCTCCTATTCCAACTTGAGGTAATGAGTACCTCTTTAGTTTTCTTGTTTAGGAGTCATATGTGATTTATGTGTTTTCATGATTTCCTTATGTTTATACATGTTCATGAAAATCTTATATTTAGTAAGAAAATGAGATTTAATGATTAATTTTCCTCATGATGTTGTATATTGAGTATGAGTTGCCTATTTGACTTTATGAGATGAATTGATGAACATGATTTATATGTATACGCTTTTCTTGAGTAAATGGCCTAATTGTTTCATAAGATTGTGTTGAGCATGCTTAAAGATTATAGAAGGTAATTCCTCCTATGAACATGAGAAATGTTAAGATTTCATGCATAATGGGTTGTTAGATGTAGTTCCTACCTCCTTGTGGTGCATGGATTATGTTTGAGATGGAGTTGATGTTTTCTACTTTGAATTGTGCATCATTTTGATGTTGCTTGCATGATGGGCTGCTAGTCTTGAGTCTTTACTTCCGTAAGGTGTCTAGATCGTCATTCGAGGATTAATGTTTTCAAGGTGATGATATTGTAACACCTCGAAAACTAGTAGGCTAAACTAAAGCTAAACGTGAGGGTTAACGTCAAGGGAAAAGGGGCAAGGACCAAGGAGAATGGGCAAGGGCCAAGGCAAGGGGCCAAGGCTGCCCAAGCCTTTGCCAAGGAACTGCCAATGACCACGAGGGTCTTCACGACCCGTGGTGGTCACCATGCCCCGTGGTGGTCACCACACCCCGTGGTGCCACTCGTGGTGGTGAGGCAGTAGCCTCCCCAAGGCTGCCCAAGTTGGCCTCCTCCACATGAGCCACTTCACGGCTCGTCGGAATGGCCGTGGTCTTGCCTTCACCATGTGAAGGTTTTGTCAAGGTAGCATAGCTACTGGTCAAGGGACCACAGGAACCTTCAAGGGCAGTGGTGCCCTTGACAGTTTGTGAAGAAGGGGGTGATCCCTGGGAACCCCACTTAAAGTGGGGGTTATTTTGGGAAATTCCTTTTTAAAGGGGAATTAAGTGAGGTCGTTTTGCCTAAGTTTTATACACCTCTATAAGTCATTTTAACTCAAAATACACCCATTCACCTCATTATTTCCAAACACCCAAATCAATTCCCAAAGTTCATCCACTCCAAAAATTCTCTCTCTAGAAAACCTAAAGAAGAAGAAGAAGAAGAGGGTCAAGCTAGGTCAAGTCAAGTCTCCATTGTTTCAGGATTGGTAGGCTTTGTAATCAAGGTATGATGGATTATTCATTCATGAATTCCTTTCATTCATGAAGCCCCCATGTTTTCCCCAATTTAGAAGAAGAATTCCCCAAGTCAACCTAGGGTTTCTTCTAATGTTATGGGTTATGATCAATAGAGTGGATTATGATTGTTTATGATTATTTATGATTGTTTATGATGTAATTAAATGTTTTTAGTATGATTATACATGTATTCATGTTTAACCTAAGATTCTAGAGTGAATTTGATGTAATTTGGTCTTATGCCATGAAAGGGAAATTGAGGGATTAGATGTGGTCTTCTAGGATTGATGAATTCCAATATATATTTTCTTGAGATGGAAGCACATGGACATAGATTGCTTAGGAGTAAAACACATAGATATGAATTGATTAAGATCAAGTATAAATGATGAATTATGATTTAGTAATGCTTGAGATTGAACCTATATGATGATATATGATTAAAATTGCTTAAGAATGAAGCATGTGATTAGAATGTCTTAAGACCTAGGAATATGTGATGATTGTGAGAAGTAATGCTTTGAGAGTAAGGCTTGTAATTATGAATGTTAATTGTTAGGGCTTTGAGAGTAAAGATAATATGATGAACTATAAATGTTAAGGCTTTGAGAGTGAGACTTATGTGTTTGATGAATGGTGGATAGGATTGTAGTAAAAGGACCCACATGACCTATATTATGAAGGTATGCATGTTATTATGAAATCCTTGTTTAATGCTTAGATTCTAGATGTGTTGATTGAAAGTAAGCTTTGAACCTTGAAAGAGAAAAGTATGAGGTTATACATGTTTTCATGAAATCTATGTAAATGCTATGAGTACACTTTTGAGAGTGAAGTGTTAATGAATATATTGTTGTGGGCTGATTGAAAGGTTATTCTCATGAACTCATAGTGAACTTGATGTGAAAGGTTTTCTCACATACTGAAGATTCTAGGTTGAAAGACTTTCTCACCTAATTGAATCTAATACTTACACGTAGAGATGGACGGTGAAAGGTTTTCTCAATCATGATCTAATGAGCTATCCTATGAACTATCATGGATTGGTTGTCAAGGACATCCTTCCATGAAACATGAATTAAGTAAGACTTAATAAGTACTCTATGGAAATTATGCTTAGCACCGAGTGAATATTGATATAAGATGGAAGCCCTCACGTCAGTTGAGGCCAGGTTTCTATAAGTAATATCTGAAGATGGAAGCCCTCACGTCAGTTGAGGCCATATTTCTAGTAGCAATCTCTGTATCTCATAAATTACGTGCCCCCATAGGTTATTTAGCTAATTGATCCACCTAAGTTAACAAACCATGGTTCTACCTTAGGCAAGTGGGACACCATTTTTTGTGTGGGTAACACCAGGGGATCATGTTATAGCTCACATGGTGTCATTTTGGTTAAGGCTAATTCCCACAATGTCAAGTCTAATAATGAACTAAGGTTACTTGAAGGAAGTATCGTAATTATTTTTTTTATATAAGGTTTAATCGTATGATGTATGCTTAACTTTGATTGTTGCTATAGTTGTTTTCCTTGACATGTTTGACTAAAGGTGAATGTTCCCTTGTCTATGAGAAATAAGCTAAGGATGAGAATAAAAGATGATGAACATGAATGATGGCTGAAAGTGGTTTACTTACCATCAGTGAGATTTATGAGGTCTTATCCATGTATTGCACAAGTATGCCTTAATGTTACTTATGAAGTATTCTTTTATGTCATGATGATTTAAGTGTATTAACCATGCTTATGACTTATGCTTATGTCTCTTCTGATTATGGTATATGTCTTATGTTGACTAATGCCTATGACATGCTTATGTTGATGATTTATGCTAGCCATCATATTTAGTACATTATTGTACTAATGCATACTCTTGCCTACATTCTTATCAAATGTAGGATTCGGTGATATTGACTTCCATCCTCGTGGATAGGTTCATAGTAGAGTAAGAAGAGAAGTTTTGGTGAGTCCTCAATACATTTAAGGGCTTGACCACCATGTCCTTTTTATCTTTTATTTTATGTAAGAACTATTGTATGGGCTACTTCATGGAGATATTCATGTTTTAGATGGTTTGAGACAAGTGTAAAAAACTTTCGCTTCATTTTCAGAAACTTTGATGTTATGAAAAATGTTTTAAATTTCTGCATTTTTCTATTATCTTATATTATGATATGCTAATGGACTTGTATGTCTTGTACCCCTTGTTACATCTAGGGGGTACCTCTGGGTCGTGACATATCTATAATTTGTCTATATGCTAGGTTGTAGCTTGTAGATTTGTTTCAAGCTTAGTAAAGGCCTAATATATTCTAGAGTTAGTCTTGTTTATTCTTGACTTTTTACAAATTGTTGTAGTATAGTTTAGACCTCTTGTTGTCCTATGCTTATTTAGTAGTAGTTTCGATATACTATAGTTATTATTGCCTTAGAAGTGCATATTTTATTGTAGTCCTATGTGCATTTGGGCCTAGTGGGTTTTCATCTATTGTTGTTTGTTTTATAGATTGGTGGTTTAGTTGTTGTATACCCCTTATAGTTTGCTCCTACTTTTGTTGCTTTAGTAAATGCACATTTAGTTGTTGTGCATTTGGGTCATTTTATCAGTTGGAATCAGGGACGTGGGAAGAGTGGTAAAGGGTTGAGGGAGCCTCTAGGTTAAGGGTAGTATCTTGGAACATCAGGTCTCTAAACGGAAAGTTCATAGAATTGGTAAAGATTCTAAAGAAAAGAAAGATTAGTATAATGTGTCTAGGAGACCAAATAGGTAAGAAGGAACCGAGGATCAAAATGTGGACAAGTATAAGTTGTGGTATTTAGAAGGATCAAGAGATAGGAATGTGATGAGTCAGAGATTTTGACTCATTTGAAGCCCTTTAGTTCAATAAATAACGTCCTCTATGCCTTTTGATGTCCATATTTGATGGTTAATTGTTATTTGTAGCTATAAAGGCTTAAGAATAAGGCAAGGACGAATTCTTGTAAAGAGAGGCCAAAACATAGAAAAAAGACTGACAATTTTCTACTGAAAATCTTAAGGCAAGTCGGTGAGAAGAAGGAAAAAATGGTGATTATGTCACGCCCCGAACCTATACCCTGGGCGGGACTGACACTCGAGAAACATTGTTGGCCCCAAGCGAACCCTTGGCCTGGCTTTCTTACTCAGCGGAAGACTTTACTCAAGATAAATATTTTAAAATAGTACACTGAACTGCTCAATAAATACCTGAGAATGTAATAAATAACATTCACCGCCAAAGTGGCAACTCAAGTCTCAACTTACTAAAACGGAAAAGTAAAGACTCATGAACTAACATCAAGTAACTCTGTCTATGAAGCCTCTAAACTCTGAGGGATGTTAGGACAAGACCCCCAATCATCCTAAAAACTGAAATAAGCAAGCAACAAAAAAAAACATAACCAAAGGGATCCTCTAGAAAGCAAGGAGGCTCACCAACTGACTCTGAGTGCTCAACTGTATCAACGATGCGCTGGATGTTGATCCTGGTTACCTATGTCTGCATCATAATAAGATGTAGGCCAAATGGCATCATTACATTGAATGTACGATTATGCGAGGGGAATTCTAAAACAAGACATAAGCTTAAAAGGAACTGAAGAACTTACCTGGCTCAACTCAACTCAACTCAACTCAACTGATTTCAATATAAAGTTGTGTAAATAAATGCAGTATAAAGAAAAGCTTTAAAACATGGTTTTCAACTCTGTGTATTTATAAATACAATAATAACTATGTATGTATGCAAAGATACAATATGAATTCTGTTTGTATATTAAAATACAAATATTTCTGATGTATTTAAATATACAAAATACTGTTGTGGGAGTTTCTCTAACCGACAACCATCAGTTAAGAGCTATCGTGATGATACAACATTTTGCCTCACGCTGCCAGGGCCGTCCTATACCTTGCCATGAATATAGAACCTGAACTACTAAGTGGATCCACTAGTCTATGCTAAAAATCACTAAGGAATCATCTAAAAAGTATGACCCTTTTCTACCCATAGTGGCTACATGGTTTATGGCGGCTCAGAGTTTTCTGAATTATCCCCCATATCGGTGCTCAATACTACTCCCAAAATATATTAGCTCTTTATGTTTAAAAACATAACTTCTTTCTCTGGTTTGAGATAATTGATCAACACATAGCTCAAATGCTATCTTGGAAATCTCAGTTTCCTCTCTTGCTTAATTGTGAAACCATTTACTCTTTAACTGGAAAACTAGCTCAAAGACTCTTTACTGAAAAACTAGCTCAATGGCTCTTTACTGAAAAACTAGCTCAAAGGCTCTTTTGGAAATCAAGGTTTCCTTTCTTCTTTAAATGTGAAAAAAAATTCTCTTTAGGAATACATTGTCCCGATATACTCTTTTGAAGAAATTAACTTCAAACTTTACTCTTTACTCAACTCGAAAGTCAAGTCTTAAAACAAAATTAAAACATTTGTAAAAGACTCTGGGAAGACTCTATGAACTTCTCTTGACTTGACTCTTAACTTCTCTTAACTTGACTCTTAACTGATCCTTAAATTGAATTATGGATTCAAGGATTGTGATTTGTGATAGGAAAGATCTCATGATGTTTAGGAGTGTTTTTAGATAGTTAAACACGAGAAAAGATCAAGAAATCACTGTTTGGAAGCTAGTCCGTGATGCAGAGATGCATTTAAATATTTGGTCGCGAAATAAATTTTGAGGCAGAATGGTCTGTGAGCGCTCTGCAATGCGAGGAGAACTTTTTCAATCCTAAGGAATAGTTCCGCGACGCGGACCTGGTACCCAATTTCTGCCCGACTTGTTCCTTCTTCATTTTCTAACCCCAAATCGCCTAAATTCGATTATTTTTCTCCAATTCTCTTTAGATTCAGATACCCAGCATATGCACACAAGAATCTAATCAAACACAATTCTAAAATCGACCTTAAACTCTCAAGAACTCCTCCATCTCATCCCAAATTCAAGAACGAAAGCAATTCAAGAATACAACTCAAGAACATCAAATTCTCAATCTTTTTAGGACGAAATTACACTGAATAAAACATGTTTGGCGCATGGGTGAAGGTATCCAACACTGTGCGAACTCACATACCTCGTACGGATCACCCCTTGACGAAATCCACGATTAAACTTGAACGATCATGACGAATCTTGCTTCTTCTCCTATTTTCTCCTCTTGTTTTCTCTTCTCTCAAAACCCTAGCTCTTTTTGGAAAAGCGTAAACTGACCAAGTTCAGTTTAGATCCCAATTAAACTCCTAAAAATAATTTAAAATAATTGGGAAAGGAAAAGACTAAAATACCCTTTCAAAATTCGGATTGGACTTTCCTTATTTGAACAGCGCAACTTCCAATTGGAATAACTCATTAATACGAACTCGGAATCGCGCAAACTCGGTGGTGTTGGAAAGATTATTCCACGATATTTCCTACAATATCTGGAAACACACCTAAATCATCTTGAGCTAGGAGTTATGGTCATTTGAAGTTGACCAAAAACTCAAACTTAACTTAACCAATTTTCTAGATTTTTATTATTTCCAAAAATCACTCTCTCTAATTCTAGTTCTTTCAATTTGCAAGATGTTACAATATATCCCCCTTGGAAACATTCGTCCTCGAATGAGATTACTCTTAGTAGGTTAAGGGTGTAACATCTAACATTCAGTTCAAACACCTAACAATCAAAATGCAAAAACAACATGCCAACTTATAAATAAATACCAAGAAAAGGATTAGTACCTTGATCTGGAATTTCTCCAATTTCAAAGAGATGTGTATATCTCTTCTTCATATCTTTCTCAGCTTCCCAAGTAGCTTCCTCAACAAATTGGTTCCTCCAAGGAACTTTGACTGATGCTACTTCCTTAGTCCTTAATTTGCGAACCTGACGATCTAGGATCTGAACCAGAATCTCCTCATAAGATAAGTTATCCTTGATACCAATATCTTCAGTTTGTATGGTAAGTGAAGAATCTCCCATTCACTACTTCAACATGGAAATGTGAAAATACCGAATGAACCACTGCTAACTCTTGTGGTAGCTCTAACTCATAAGTTACATTTCCAACCTTTTTTTATATCCGATCAGGACTAACATATCGGGGGCTAAGTTTCCCCTTCTTACCAAATCTCATAACACCCTACATGGGTGAAACTTTCAAGTAAACCCAATCATCTATTCAAACTCTAACTCCCTTGTCCTAACATCAGTGTAGGATTTTGACGACTCAGCACCATTTTCAACCTCTCTTGAATGACTTTCATTTTCTCCATAGCTTGATGAACTAAGTGTGGTCCTATCAACCCTTATTCACCAACTTCAAACCATCCAATAGGAGATATGCATCTTCTCCTATAAAGAGCTTCATAAGGATTCATTTGGATGCTAGAATGGTAACTATTGTTGTAAGCAAACTCAATGAGAGGTAGGTGATCATCCCAATTACCCTTGAAATAAATCACACAATCTACCGTTATACCTCAAAACACCATCTCCCCCTTGTTCAAAAGCCATTACTTTTTTTTGCTTATGAATATTTGCCTTTAATTCAAGAAAAATAGGATCTTGGTCTTCCTTCTCTTTTACTTTTAACACAAATGATGATTCAACCCCATACATTACCACTTCTCCTCCTTCTATGGAATCCATTAGTCAAACTCCTAGTCGTGCAAGTCTATGCACCTCTTTTGCTAAATCTTTCTTATCTTACTCTAAATGGGAGGTACTACCCATAGATAACCTGCTGAAGGCATCAGCAACAACATTAGCCTTACATGGGTGATCAATAATACTTATGTCATAATCCTTGAGTAATTCTAACTACCTCATTTGTCTAAGATTAAGCTATTTCTGAGTAAACACATACTGAATACTTTTTGTGATTGGTGAACACATCCACATGAACACCATAAAGATAATGACACTATTGTTTTAAAGGAAATACTACGGCAGCCAACTCTAGATCATGGGTTGGGTAATTCTTCTCATGACCTTTCAATTGTCTGGAGGCATAAGCTATAACTTTGCCATTCTGCATTAACACACAACCCAAACCAACTCTAGACGCATCATAATATACAACAAAGCCTTGCGTACCTTCTGGTAAGGTCAACATTGGGGCAGAAGTCAACTTCTTTTTCAATTCCTAAAAGCTTTTCTCACAAGCTTCAGATCATTGAAACTTCACTATATTTTTAGTCAACTTTGTCAAAGGGGATGAAATAGATGAGAACCCCTATACAAACCTTCTATAATATCCAGTCAACCCTAAGAAACTCCTAATATCAGTTAGAGATATGGGTCTAGGCCAATTCTGCACTGCCTCTATTTTCTGAGCATCAACTTTAATTCCCTCTCCAGACACAATGTGGCCTAAGAAGGCCACAAACTCAAGACAAAACTCACACTTAGAGAACTTAGCATATAACTCCATATCTTTTAAAGTATGAAGAACTATTCTGAGATGACTAACATGATTTTCTTCATTCCTTGAATAGATTAGTATGTCATCAATAAATACGATAACAAACATATTTAAATAAGGTTTGAATACTCTATTCATAAGGTCCATGAACGCTGCAGGTGCATTGGTTAAACCGAACGACATGACCAGAAACTCATAATGACCATATTAGGTCCTGAAAGCTATATTTGGAATGCCACACTCCCTTACTCTTAACTGATGGTATCCAGACCTGAGGTCTATCTTAGAGAAACATGTGGCACCCTAAAGTTGATCGAAAAGATCATCAATCCTTGGAAGAGGATACTTATTCTTGATGGTAACCTTGTTCAACTGACAGTAATCTATACACCTCCTAAGGAAACCATCTTTCTTTCTCACAAATGGGACCGGAGTGCCCCAAGTGAGATACTTGGTTGAATGAAACATTTGTCAAGGAGATCTTTCAAATTCTCTTTCAACTATTTTAACTCTGTTGGTGTCATTCTGTATGGCGGAATAGATATAGGACGAGTATCTGGAAGAATATCTATACCGAAGTCTATTTCTCTCTTAGGAGGGACTCCAGGAAGATCATCAAGAAAAAAATTTGGAAACTCTTTTACTATTGGAACTGACTGAATAGGAGGTATCTCAATACTAGAGTCATTAACTCGGACTAAGTGATACACACGCACCTTGGAAACTAACTTTCTCGCGTTAAGGAATGAAATAAAATGACCCTTAGGCACTACTGAACTATTTTTCCATTCTAAAACTGGTTCACTGAAACTAAAACTTGACTACTCGAGTTCTACAATCTATTGATGCATAACATGCATGAAGCCAGTTCATACTTAGAATGACATCAAAATCTACCATGTCTAACTCAACTAAATCATCCATGATACTCTTGTGATTGACAAAAATGGAACAATCACGATAGACTCTCTGCTAGAATAGACTAACCAACATGTGTAGAAATACTGAAGGGCTCAAAAAGTTGCTCTGGAAGAACATCAAAATTGAAGACTTTTATCATACCAATGACAACATCTGGTGAATCCTCTTACTCTCAGCGACTAGCGATAGCATAAAGAGGTTTCCTTCTCCATCTGCCCTTGAAGTAGCTCATCTAGATGGAGCTCTATCTGGTGGAACAACTGAAGAAGACTGGGGTCTATTGCCCATATTACCACTATTCTTTCTACTCTTAGGACACTCTCTCATAAAATGACAGTTCTGGCCACACTTGAAGAAACTACTGGAGCCATCACGACAAGTATCTGAGTGGTTCCTACCACACTTAGCGCAGGCAGGAGGCTTACTACCCCCTTGCGCCACACTACCCTGAGAATAGGTAGGCTTGGCTCTGAAATTCTGACTATTGTACTCATTTTTGTTCTTAGGTGCAGGTGCACTAGCAGATGATGGACCAGACCCCTTCTGTTTCTGTTGGAAGGATGACCAGTTGGCATTACTCTTCTGCTGCCCGGACTTGTTCCTTGTCTTAGATCTCTTGTTCTGAAACTATTCTCTATCCTTCAGCTGGTTCTTCTCAAATTGTTCAACATGGATCATCAACCTTGCTATTCCCATGTCACCTATTAGCATGGCTACCTTACTTTCCTTATCTGACAGACGAGGTGTTTTTCACGACCTGTGGCTACCCCTAGATGCGACAAAGCGTACAAATATAGTATTAGAGCACAAGATTTTGAAAATGGTTTTTAGAATTGATGTCTCACAAGCCACGTCTAGTAGAGTCTTGTTCATCGGTGTGAGTCGTGACACATCTATGAGTGCGAGGCTATAGGACGTTAAGAAGTTACACGATTGTTGGCCCCAAGCGAACGTTTGGCTTGGCTTTCTTACTCAGTGGGAGACTTTACTCAAGATAAATACTTTCAAAATAGTACACTGAACTGCTCAATAAATAACATTCACTGCCAAAGTGGCAACTCAAGTCTCAACTTACTGAAAAGGAAAAGTAAAGACTCATGAACTAACATCAACTAACTATGTCTATGAAGCCTCTAAACTCTGAGGGATGTTAGGACAAGACCTCCGATCATCCTAACAACTGAAATAATCAAGCAATAAAACAAAACATAACCAAAGAGATCCTCCGGAAAGCAAGGAAGCTCACCAACTGACTCTGAGTGCTCAACTGTATCAACGATGCGCTGGATGTTGATCCTGGTTACCTATGTCTGCATCATAATAAGATGTAGGCCGAATGGCATCAGTACATTGAATGTACGATTATGCGAGGGGAATTCTAAAATAAGACATAATCTTAAAAGGAACTAAAGACTTACCTGGCTCAACTCAACTCAACTCAACTCAACTGATTTCAATATAAAGCTGTGTAAATAAATGCAGTATAAAGAAAAGCTTTAAAACATGGTTTTCAACTCTGTGTATTTAGAAATACAATAATAACTATGTATGTATGCAAAGATACAATATGATTTCAATACAAAGGCTCTTTACTGAAAAACTAGCTCGAAGGCTCTTTACTGAAAAACTAGCTCAAAGGCTCTTTAGTGGAAAACTAGCTCAGAGTCTCTTTACTGGAAAACTAGCTCAAAGGCTCTTTTGGAAATCAAGGTTTCCTTTCTTCTTTAAATGTGAAAACATTTTACTCTTGGGGAATACATTGTCCCGATATACTCTTTCGAAGAAATGAACTTCAAACTTTACTCTTTACTCAACTCAAAACTCAAGTCTTAAAACAAAGTTAAAACATTTGTAAAAGATTCTTGGAAGACTTAATGAATTTCTCTTGACTTGACTCTTAACTTCTCTTTGACTCTTAACTGATCCTTGAATTGAATTATGGATTCAAGGATTGTGATTTGTGATAGGAAAAATATCATGATGTTTAGGAGTATTTTTAGATAGTTAAACATCAGAAAAGATCAAGAAATCACTGTCTGGAAGCAAGTCCGCGATGCGGAGATGCATTTAAATATTTGGTCACAAAATAAATTTTGAGGCAGAATTATCCGTGACCGCTCCGCGACGCAAGGAGAACTTTTTAATTCTTGAGGAACAGGTTTGCGTCCTTCGTTTTCTAACCCTAAATCGCCTAAATTCGATTCTTTTTCTCCAATTCTCTTTAGATTCAGATACCCATCATATGCACACAATAATATAATCAAACACAACTCTAAAATCGACCTTAAACTCTCAAGAACTCCTGAATCTCATCCCAAATTCAAGAACGAAAGCAATTCAATAATACAACTCAAAAACATCAAATTCTCAATCTTTTTAGGACGAAATTACACTGAATAAAACATGTTTGGCGTGTGGGTGAAGGAACCCAACACTGTGAACTCACATACCTCATAGGGATCACCCCTTGATGAAATCCACGATCAAACTTGAACGATCTTGACGAATCTTGCTTCTTCTCCTCTTTTCTCCTCTTCTTTTCTCTTCTCTCAAAACCCTAACTCTTTTTGGAAAATCGTAAACTGACCAAGTTCAGTTTAGACCCCAATTAAACTCCTAATAAAGAATTAAAATAATTGGGAAAGGAAAAGACTAAAATACCCTTCCAAAATCCGGATTGGACTTTCCTTATTGAACAGCCCAACTTCCAATGGGCATACATCACTCATACAAACTCGGAATCACGCAAACTCAGCGAGGTTGGAAAGATTATTCCAAAATATTTCCTATGATATCTGGATACACACCTAACTCATCCTGAGCTAGGATTTATGGTTGTTTGAAGTTGACCAAAAACTCAAACTTAACTTAACTTAACCAATTTTCCAAATTTTTATTATTTCCAAAAATCACTCTTTCTAATTCTAGTTCTTTCAATTTGCGAGATTATACAGATTCGCCAAGCTCTATCAGTGAGATCAATTCTACTTGCCAAAACTAACAGAATACCTGGGCTAAAATAAAGGCCAAAAAGGCAATCATAGGTGATAGTCGGTGACTCGCTGAATGTGAACGACGAGATTCATCAGGCTCACCAACTATATTTCAAACACTTAAATCCTGAAGTCAAATAAGAAAGGGTGAGAATAAGTACAAGTCGTCCACCGTAGAGTGAGTCGGGGAGCCCGACTAACCTCGCCGACTAAGTCACGTAATGAATTTTTGGCTGAGCCTTTGGGAAAATATAAATAACTGTGTGAAAAGAGAAAATTCATCTTACATTTTCTAAAATTAGAGTACAGAAGAACATTCCAATATTTTGTTTGTAAGAATCTTGTAATAAAAGTTTTGGTGGAATTAGGAGTTGGATTCTTATATTTGAAGTTGTAACCCAATAATTCATATGGCTGAAAATGGTTTTTGGTATAACTTCCATTAATTTCAACATAATCAGTGATGAGTGGTAGATTTAAACTTATTTTGAGGTCTATTTAGCTCAATAATTAGTGTCTTTAGTGCCTACTTTTGTCCTATTCTGATAAAATGTTGATCATTTGCAGCTATGAAGGTAAATGGACAAGGTGATTGATGTTTGAAAGAATGGCAAAAAATGTAAAAAGAAATGCAAACTATACATTGTTGATCGTCTGACAAGAAGGGAGGATCACCAATTGAGCACGACCTCTCCCAAAATGACAGTGCATAGCACTTGTGTCTATTGAATCAAGTCATCAAATCTAGTAGAGAAGGTGATGCGTTGAATGAGAAAGGAAGCCTTGATGAACACCACCCAAAATAACAGTGTGAAAAAAAAGAGTAGATGCTCGAAAGGCGAACCGAGGTGGTACTCAAAGATTCACCGAATGTGAAAGACTAACTTAATCAAGTTCCCCAACTGAGGTTCAAACACCTGAAGCCTAGAGAATGAAAAGGCGAGATGAGGAGCAAGAGGTGATTCACTAAATGAGCTCGGTGAGCCCGACCGATGCCGCCAACTAAGTCATGTATTGGATTTTGGACCTAATTTTTGGAAATTATAAATAGCCCAAAGTAGAGAGAAATAAAATAGGATATCAAAGTGTGTATCAAAGAATGAGTTTTAAAATAAAGTTTAGAGATAGAACACTTTACTCTTGTGAAGAACACTTTCTAGCTTTTGGGGTTTTACTTCTAAATAATGAAGAAGCAACTTTTAATATTTGTAGGTCCATGAAGCAGAATGGTGACCTCCAAACAGTATCTGCTATAACTTACAGAGTGGAGAGTGGGACAGAAGTGCAAATTGAAGAGCGACTAGGTGTTGAAGCACTAGCAGCAGTTATGATGAATTTTGATAGTGATGGTATTGAAGAATATAATGAGTTGGTAGCCGCACTCGATAAGTGTGAATATCGGTCCAAACCAAAGAAGTATGAGTTAGACATGAAGAATCGCGAGTCCCCACCCACAAGACCA
>JAJOOO010006467.1:0-30631 GCA_029582685.1 Solanum piurae
TTCAGGATAATGATGAAAAATGTGATGATTTTGGTTTCTCATTTGAGAAAACTGGAATTCTTGTGCATAAGATGATCAAGGAAGTCCCTTCTATATCAATTCTGAAACTATGCAAGGTTTCCCTTAAGGTAAAATTTTCTTTGGAATAAGCATACAAGTGTTAAAACATAAACAATGTAATAAGCACATAGATTGTCTAATTTTTCTCATTTTTTGTTTTTTCTTCTGGTGTTCTAGGGTCTGTACGAAGAGACTCGCCAAGTAAGACTCTCTCCCATATGCTTTAATAAGCTGAAGTCCTTAAAACTGAAATTGGGAGTTGATGAAGATCATATGCAAGTTATGATACAATTGCTCAAGTATTCGCCTAATCTGGAGGTTCTAAAATTGTGGTGCGATGAGGTAAAGCTCTTCATCTTTTTGTGTACAAATTACACTTCTTTTATATGGTAGTTGGTCGATAACTTTTCAAAGTTGATTTATATGAAAAGATTCTTTCAAAATCAGAAAGTGGTGAAATTACGCTTGAAAACTGGCCTCACTAAACTTGCTAAAGAATTTTTTTGTAATAATGCTAAACTATAAACCTATATCCTCTCCAAAATGTTGAAACATGTCACAATGAAAGTCAGATAGGATCTGAATGTTCATCAGTTTTAACTAATACAATTCACTTTGGAAGTTGGAAAGCATCACCTGCATACTCATGCCATTGAATTTAATCATGTTTGGTGTATGGAACTTAATGGTAGAAATAGATTTGAACTATGAAGTGATGTGATGAAAGCCTGAGACGAATAACATGCTTGATTAGATGGATGGCTTGGTTTGAATTGTACGTATCATACTTTGCATTTTGCAATACGAACAGATCACTGGGATTTTTGATGAATCAGTGACACTTGAAAGTGAATCTTGTTTGGCATTTTCACTTGTAATGGATAAAAATGTTACTTATGTTGGATTGATTGCTTATTCTGATTTATTGTTGTTTCATTATAAGTGTTTAGTGTACTCGAGAAATTGGTTTCTCTTCTGACTCTCAACTGTCTGCTAGGATGAAGAATGGAGAGAATGGTGTGACTATTTGCCAATACGAGAAGATGAAGGCCGGGGGCATGAGGTTTTCCACCCGACCCCCATTGGTAAAAAATTACACTGTACATATAAGGTAATTCTTTACTTCTTATGTATATATATATAGATTTTGAGTCCCCTAAACACAAGACTAGAGACTGACTCAGTGATTTAGGGAGTTCAAAAGTTACCTTGGGGTTGCAAGTTTCAGATCTCAAACACAACATTTTTATTTTTCGAACTTCCTTAATGAAAATCTTAGATCCGTCATTGTTGGCAGATGCATGATCCTGATGAAAGCATTGTGTGCTTGGACTCTCATCTAAAGTCGATTCAGTTGATTGGTTTCAAAGATGAAGAAAACGAGATAGAACTACTAAGGTTTTTTCTGAAGAATGCACGGGTATTGGAAAAACTTACGATTGTTTGGGCCAGTTATGCTCTAAAATCAGAAGAGGCATTGAAGAAAGTTTTGAATATTCCTAGAACTTCTTCACAAGTTCTTCTGACATTTCGCGATGCCAAGCTCAGACAAAAATCTACTAACTGGTTGGATTATTGTTAAAAAGGGAGATGATTGTTAGATTTACTCTTATTGGAATTTTCTGACTTGAAGATCCAAGTCAGAACCGGACTGTATTAGACATGGATTCTTGTGGTTTATGAAACTTGTATGGCTGCAATAGAGTAACTTGGAAGGTCAAGTCTTGTTTCTACTGGGAAGAAAAAATTATGATGTTGATGTTTCTGCAACTTGATATTCTCACATTGTTTGTTTGAAATCAATATGTATTTCATAGGAACACATCCTATTATGTATGTAAATGGTATGTAAGAAAAACAAAGAACAGGACTATCAGAAATGGAGCCTCAGAACATTCTTTGAACCTAAACTTGATTATCTCCCTCATCAATGTCGAACAGAGAAAATATACTAGAGAGCTTGTGAATGCAGAAATTTACCTTCAAAAACAATCTAATCAAAGCCTGTATATATTCGAAATTGCTTCTGCATGAAATCTCGTGTATAAAGTAATCAAGTAGCAGTTCAATAAAATGCAATTCTTGTCTCTTCTCAGGCTCCTGCTCGTCATCGTCATCTATTATCGGAAGCATTCGCAGCTCCATATCCACTATTGAAGGAGACAAGCTTTTGATATGATTAAGAGAAGGAGAGGAGCTTACAATTCTCTTTCTCTGCACATGACTTGACAATTTGCAAGAATTTGGATACTGGAAGATCCGTTTTCTTACTGCTCTCTTCCAATCTGGTATTTTGTGCATTACTTTCCTCATCAGTACCTTCACTAGGTTTAAAAAATATCTCACCGGACAGGGATGGAATTGAAGGCAAGAAAAAGGGTGCCTTTTCAGGATTCTTTGGAGGCTCGATAGGTTTGTTGCGGGCTTTTATTATGTCCAGGTTGATCAAGCTCTGCCATTGACTCTAAAGCAAAAGTGAAAGAGTGGCTAGATCTAGAATTTGATGGCTGGAATTTAGAAACTGAGAAGTAACAGAGGACTCCAATGGCTTAAAGATAGTCCTGTTATCGCTTTTTTCACCATGTTTTTCAGTAATACGGTCCCTCAAATTTACGAACCAACCTCTGTGCAATAACATTAAATAGACGGATAACTAAGTCATCTGCCACTGTAACCAAAAGACCATTAGAACGGTGGAACACAATCTTAACTAAGGAACACCCAACCTCCCACTTATATTTTAACTGGCGACATTTGAAGTCCCAAACTTTTGCATCGCCATGGTATCCAGCACTTATCATGATGGTGTTTGTCGCATCACAAGCTTTGCCAATTACTTCCCCTTTGTGAGCAGCACTTTCACCTTCTAACACATCAACATAATTGCCACGGCTGATTCCTGACTGAAGATTAAACCGCTCAATCCAACTGCCGGCCGTCCCTAGTACAGCAAAGTTTCCACATGCACTAATAGTGCAAGCCTTGACTGGAGTTGGATTTTTAGGGCATGGAGTTAAAATATGTTCGCCAAGAACAAAATTTTGAAGCCTCCATACATAAGCACGCAGGGTGTCCATATGACATGTAACCACAGACTTTTGACAAAAAAATCTCTTTGAAGCGGCTTACACTTCACACTCACATAGGTGATTTCTAACCGTGTCATCTCGTAGATACACTATTTGGTCAAATCTGCCAAACTTAGCAAATCATTAAAAACTTTAAGCTTTATCAACTCATTAACAAGCCTTAAAGTCTTAACCTTGTTCCTGAACATTGTCTTCATCATGCGAATGGATTGAATTGATTGACAATGTCGAACCGTCAGTTACAACTTTGTTTTTATCCTTGAATCTAGCTCTTGGGATCTCCAGTTTGCTAGATAGAGTTACCGCCATGCTGACTTGTCATAAGCCGTAAACTCATTCCTTTAGATGATCTTTCAACTGCCTCTCTCACTAGGCATTTCGTTAGTGGATCTGACACATTATCGCTTGACTTCACATAGTCAATTGTGATAATTACACTAGAGAGCAGTTGTCTTATGGTGTTATGTCTCCGTCGTATATGACGAGACTTCCCGTTGTACATGATGCTCCCTGCCCTACCTATTGCTGCTTGACTATCACAATGTATGCAAATAGGTCCCACAGATTTGGGCCAGAATGAAATATCCTCTAGGAAATTTTGGAGCCATTTAGCTTCTTCACCAGCCTTATCTAAAGCAATAAATTCATATTCCATTGTGGAGCGAGAAATACATGTCTGTTTGGACGATTTCCAAGAGACTGCTCTTCCACCAAGTGTAAACACATAACCACTTGTGGATTTTACTTCATTTGACTCGGTGATCCAATTTGCATCACTATATCCTTCAATCACGGCAGGATATTTATTACAATGCAAAGCATAGTGTTGTGTATGTTTCAGATACCCTAACACACATTTCATTGTCATCCAGTGAGTTTGATTCAGATTACTAGTGAACCGACTCAATTTGCTAATAGCACATGCGATCGCGTACAATTCATAATATACATCAAACTTCCCAACACTAGGGCATATTTCAATTGAGAGTCACTTTCACCTACATTCTTTTGAAATGTAAAGCTTAAATCAATTGGAGTTTTGACAACATTGAAATTCAAGTACTTGAACTTATCCAATACTCTTTCAATATAATGAGATTGAGATAATGATAATCCCTGAGGAGTTTTGAGAATCTTGATCCCTAAGATCAAATCAGCAACTCCTAAGTCCTTCATATCGAACTTGCTGGACAGCATGCACTTAGTAGCATTTATATTGTCAATATCTTTACTCATTATTAACATGTCATCAACATACAAACAAATAATGACTTCATGATTCTGAATGTTTTTAATGTAAACACACTTATCATAATCGTTAATCTTGAATCCATTTGCCAACATTGTTTGGTCAAATTTAGCATGCCATTGTTTTGGTGCTTGCTTGAGCCCATAAAGCAACTTCACAAGTTTGCACATTTTCTCTTCTTTACCAGGAACCACAAACCCTTCAGGTTGTTCCATGTAAATTTCTTCCTCCAACTCTCCATTTAAGAAGGTTGTCTTTACATCCATTTGGTGGATTTTAAGATCATGCACTGTCGCTAGTGCTATTAACATCCTAATTGATGTTATCCTTGTTACTGGAGAGTATGTATCAAAGTAGTCCAAACATTCCTTTTGTCTGTATCTTCTGACTACAAGTCTAACCTTATATTTGTCAATAGTCCCATCGGCTTTCATTTTCCTTTTAAAGATCCACTTTGATCCTAAAGGTTTATTTCCTGGAGGAAGATCAACCAATTCCCAAGTATGGTTACTTAAAATTGATTTGATCTCACTATTGACTGCTTATTTCCAATAAATTGACTCAGACGAAGACATAGCTGCTTTAAATGTTTGAGGCTTATTTTCAAGCAAGAATGCCACAAAATCTGGTCCGAAAGAAGTGGATTTTCGTTGGCGATTACTATGCCTAGGATCCTTGTTAGGTTGTGTATTTTTCGTTGATACTTCCCGTGGTCGTTTAGGTCTTTCACTTGTCGACTCACATTCAGTTTTATACGGATAAATGTGTTTAAAGAACTCAGCGTTATCTGACACAATTATCGTATTTACATGAATTTCAGGATTATCAGATTTGTGAATCAAAAACCGACAGGCCTTACTGTTCACAACATATCCAATAAATACACAATCCACTATTTTGATTCCAATCTTCACCCTCTTGGGTAAAGGAGCCTCTACCTTGGCTAGACACCCCTACACTTTGAAATATTTCAAGTTTGATTTCCTTCCTTTCCATAACTCATATGAAATCGATTGCGTTTTGCTACGGGGTACTCTATTGAGTATCTTGTTAGCCGTAAGGATGGCTTCCCCCCATAGGTTTCGCGGTGAACCAGAATTGATTATCAAAGCATTCATCATTTTCTTTAATGTTCTGTTCTTTCGTTTCACCAAACCATTTGACTGTGGTGTATAGGGTGCAGTTGTTTGATGAATAATACCATATTCCAAACATATCTCTGCAAAAGGAGATTCGTATTCTCCACCCCTATCACTCCGAATCATTTTTATCTTTAGATTCAATTGATTCTCCACTTCATTTTTGTATTGCTTAAATGCATCAATTGTTTCATCCTTACTATTAAGCAAATATACATAACAAAATCGAGTGCAATCGTCCATAAAAGTAATAAAATACTTTTTCCCACCACGAGATGGTGTCAACTTCATATCGCATATATCTGTGTGAATTAAGTCTAAAGGTTTTGAATTTCTTTCAACAGATTTATAAGGATGTTTAACAAACTTACTTTCTACACAAATTTCACATTTCAATTTATCGCATTTAAAATTAGGCAATACTTCTAAAGTAACCAATTTTCGCAAGGCTTTGTAATTTACATGTCCCAAACGGGCATGCCATAAATTATTTGACTTCAATAAGTAAACAGAAGCATAATTCTTATTAATATTGTCAACAACCATTACATTCAGTTTGAAGAGGCCCTCATTGAGGTAGCCCTTTCCTAAGAACATCTCATTCTTACTTATTATAGCTTTGTCACAAACTAGGACACACTTAAATCCGTTCTTAACGAGCAGTGCAACAGAAACTAAATTCTTCCTAATAGTAGAAACATGCAGAACGTTGTTCAAAGTCAACACCTTGCCGGATGTCATTTTCAAAATTACTTTCCCAGTTCCTGCAATCCTTATTGTTGTTGTGTTCCCCATGAACAAATCTTCATTGAACTCAGCAGGAGTGTACGTTGCAAAGGCTTCTTTCGTAGAGCAATTATGTCGAATGACACCTGAGTCGAGAAACCACTCCTTGGGATTTCCAACTAAGTTGCACTCTGAGATCATTGCACAGAGGTCATCTGCATCTTCCATCTCTTCCCGATGTTTGCTTGACTTTTGCCTTTGCCTTTGTCTTTGTCCTTTCTTGGAGCACGACAGTCAGAAGACCTATGACCAGCCTTACCACAATTGTAACAGTTGCCCTTGAATTTCTTCTTGGCCTGTTCTGACTTATGTCCGTTGGACTTCTTTCTCTTCTTGTCTTTGGTAGGAGCTTCTTTAACAATATTAACTCCAATTATTGTCGAACTCTTACGAGACTTCTCTTCAGCGGTTTTGTTATCTTCCTCAATCTTGAGCCGAATCACAAGATCTTCAAGTTTCATTTCCTTACGTTTGTGCTTTAGATAATTCTTGGAGTAGTTTCACGAAGGAGGTAATTTCTTGATCATTGCAGCCACTTGAAAAGCTTCATTTACTACCATATCCTCAACAATCAGATCATGGAAAATAAGTTGAAGTTCCTGCACTTGTGATCCAACAGTTTTACTATTGACATTTTATAGTCTAAAAACTTTGCGACCACAAACTTTTTCAAGCATGCATCTTCTGTCTTATATTACTTCTCAAGTACATTCCACAATTCTTTCGAAGTTTTCATTGCACTATAGACACTATAGAAGTCATCTTCTAAAGCACTCAGAATATAACCCTTACATAGGAAATCTGTCTGTGTCCATGCTTCAATAATCATGAATTTTTCTCTGTTTGACATATCAGCACCAGGCACTGGAGTTTCTTCATTGGTAAATTTCTGTGGACCAAGAGTGGTAAGCCAGAAAAATACACGTTGCTGCCATTCTTTGAAATTCGCACCAGAGAATTTTCCCGGTTTCTCTGCTGGTGGTACAGCAGTTCGGGTTGGTCAGCAACAACCACTGTAACATTGTTGTTTGCCATTTCTGATAAAAAAAAATTGATACAGACTTAGCAAGCAATAACTTAAATTGCAAACAGAATAAGCGTATAAAACCATAAAGGTTTTTGTCTCCAACAGAAACACAGATTAACAAATGAAATAATTTCCTTAAGATTGTTAGCAATGTGTGTTTAAAAATAATATTACTGATTCAACAAACTTTGCAGAAACACGAAGTTACCAAAGTTTATCTGAACCAGTGAAGAAACAGATGAACAAAAATTAATTCACAAAAACTAAAATTTGTAAACATACCAGAATCTGGAAAACATAACGGAAAAGATCAAGCCCACTGAATGCACAGTGTCCCCTTAAGGAAATTATTCCCCTCTAATATCCTAGGTTTGATTTGGAATATGTCCTCCCAGGATAGAATGATCTCAATCACCAGTGTATTGATACCCAAAATGATAGTGTCAGCGAGCCACTCAACGACAGTAAAGTACAAGAAGAAACTTTGTGCAGAAGAAGAAGAAGAAGAAATCAGAATTTTTCGTAAGTAAAAAATCTGAAGAATAACATGTATTTATAGGCAAGAGGAACTGGTTCCGAAAGGTTGCAACTCTTTCAGAATCCACACGACTATCCGAAGTCGAAGCCGAGCGATGACGACGATGACGACGGTGCGAGGGGGTCTCTCTTTGCAACCCTTTTAACAATTAATAGAAGTGTTTCTGTATTTAAACTCTTCTATTTTTCTTTCCACCACCGATGAGGGAGAAATGCCTTTTCACTAAAGCATAAGAGGATTTTTCAAGTTCCCAACCTTTTCAAGTTTCCAACTTTCCAAGTTTCTCTCTTTACATCTTCCCTCAATTTCCCATTAACTCTTGCTATATACCCAACAATGCAATAACATGCTTTAATTTTATCTCCTCTTTTTTCAACTTAAGCTTCTTCGCTCTTTTAGAAACATATCGCTGGGAAAGTTCTCTACTTTGTTGATCTTGAACAACAGAAAAAAAGATGAAACACTCGATCTTGACCAGCAGATAAGATGTAGTCATAGTGCTCCTCCGATCTTGATACACAAAGGATCGGAGGAGCACTATGACCACTTCTAAACGAGGGTCCGAAGATCCACATTTTCGTTGAATTGTCTGAAGATTAACTCATTAGCAAAGAACTAAAGTGAAACAATACTCAAGACTGCAGCCTGTATATACTCAAAATTGCTTCGGCAAGAAATGATCTCGATCGTGTATAAAGTAATCTAGTAGTTGTTCATTAAATTCAATTCTTTTCCGTTCTCAGGCTCTTGCTCGTTTGAAACTATTTTATTATTTCAGCTATTTTAGTATTATTTAAATTAAAGAGACAGTGGATCACACCCCTTGTGAAAATGTGAGCTTACAAGCTCACCATTGATACAATGAATCTAGACGTGATTTAGAATAGGAAGAAGAGAAATTTTTTATTGATAATGGTCATGTGTTTCATGTGAGTACAACTACATTTTTTTATAGAGGAATCAAATCACAAATCCTCTAACTAATAGATGACAACTCATTTATCTTTACTCCACTAATCAATTCACTAATATTGTTACTAACTAATTTGTAACTAACTAATGTACAGTGAACACTAATGCAACAGTGGATTTAACTAACTAATTTGAACACACCCCCTCAAGCTGAAGGGTGCAGAATGTTGAGCACACCAAGCTTGCCCAAAATATGTGAATGTTGAGCTTGACTCAATCCTTTTGTCAATAAATCTGCAAGTTGCTGTTGAGTATGAACATAAACAGTGTCAATGACCCCTGCTTTGATCTTGTCTCTGATAAAGTGGCAGTCTATTTCAATATGTTTTGTCCTCTCATGGAAGACTGGATTGGCTGCTAATTGAATGGCTGATTTGCTATCACTCAGGACATTGATAGGCTTTTGAATATGCACTCCTAATTCAGTGTACAAGACCAATAACCAAGTAACTTTAGACACAGCTGAGGCCGTACTTCTATACTCAGCCTCAGCTAAACTTTTGGATACTGTCTGCTGCTTCTTGGATTTCCAAGAGATTAATGACTCTCCAAACTTAACCACATACCCTGTAATGGACCTCCTAGTGTTGGGGCAAGCTGCCCAGTCAGAATCACACCAACAAGACAGGACATTAGTAGGTTTAGATCTCAACCAAACACCTTGACCAACTGTTCCTTTCAAGTATTTAATCACTCTAGTGGATGCTTCCCAATGTGACCTCTTAGGGGTTTGCATGAATTGGCTAAGAGTTTGCACTGCCTAGCTAATGTCAGGTCTGGTGATAGTGGCATATAAAAGCTTACCAACCAACCTTTGGTATGCAGTGATGTAATGCAGTATATCATCACCAGTGAAACCAGTTACCAAGTCATGTTGTACAGAAGTTAGTTTCAGATTGGATTTCAATGGAGGGGGTGCAGGCTTAGCACCAATAAGACCTGCATCAGCAAAAAGTTCTAAAATATACTTTCTTTGATTCAAAATAACACCTTCTGATGATCTCAAAACCTCAATGCCAAGGAAAAATTTAAGTTCACCAAGATCCTTTAACTTGAACTGTTTGTGCAAATTCTCTTTGGCTTCAAAGATCATCTGTGTATTACTTCTTGTGATGAGTAGATCATCAACATAGACCAATATAATCACCAAGTCTTCACCTTTATTCAATGTAAACAAAGAATAACCATGTGCACTTTGAGTAAAACCAGAAGCCAGCAAGGCAGTTGTGAGCTTTAAATTCCATTGCCGAGATGCCTGTTTAAGGCCATGTAATGACTTAAGCAGTCTGCATACTTTGTTATCACCTGGTCTTTTAAAACCTTATGGCATCTCCATGTAAACTTCCTCATCTAAATCACCTTGAAGAAAGGAATTATAGACATCCATTTGGTATAGGTTCCAGCCTTTAGACACAGCTAATGCAATCACACACCTGACTGTTACCATTTTTGCTATAGGTGAGAAAGTGTCATGGTAATCCAATCCTTCCTATTGACTACTTTGTTATCACCTGGTCTTTTAAAACCTTCTGGCATCTCCATGTAAACTTCCTCATCTAAATCACCTTGAAGAAAGGAATTATAGACATCCATTTGGTATCGGTTCCAGCCTTTAGACACAGCTAATGCAATCACACACCTGACTGTTACCATTTTTGCTACAGGTGAGAAAGTGTCATGGTAATCCAATCCTTCCTATTGACTATAGCCCTTAACCACTAACCTGGCTTTGAACCTTTCTACCTCACCATTTTCCTTGTACTTTACTTTGTAAATCCACTTTGACCCCACAGTATGCATCCCATTTGGTAACTCAACTACCTTCCATGTATTGTTTTCTTCAAGAGCCTGAATTTCTTGTTGCAAAGCTTGGATCCACCTTTCATCCTTGGTAGTATCCTTAAAAAAAATTGGCTCCACACAATCAGGGATCTTGTTCAAATAACTTTTGCAACCAAAAATGACTTTGTTATAACTCAGAGAATTGGCTAGAGGATGTCTTGTACTACTTTTCTGCTTGCTTGTAGTAGCATAGTCTTTCAACCAGGTGGGTTCTTTGGTGCATCTTGAGGTCCTTCTAACAGGAAGATCAACTGGTGGTGGTCGGAATGGAGTTACTGCTCCTTCATGAGTTTCTAAGGGCTGGGAATGTTCAGTTTCATGAGGTGTCAATAAAAGTTGATCAGCAGTAGCAGGATGAGATATGTCAGCAACTTCAAGGACAATGTCATCTATACTTTCTACCACATTTGGCTCACCATCACCATTAGTAACTTCAGTGTCATGAATATGTTCAATATCAGGAATAGGTGACTGACTTACTTCTAAAGGAGAACCATTGAAGTCAGGTGAGCAAGTTTGAGTAAATGGAAAAACCTTTTCATGAAATACTACATCTCTACTCACAAATATTCTCTTGGTGTTAATGTCTAATAACATGAAGCCCTTTTGGGATTCTGAGTATCCTAGCAGGATAGTGGGGATAGCCCTTTCTGAGAATTTATCACCTCTTGGCAGTACTGAAGTGTAGCATAAACAACCTATGACCCTGGGATTAGAAATATTTGGAGACTTGGAATAAAGTAGTTCATAAGGACTTCTGTTTGCAATAGCTGATGATGGTAATCTATTCATCAAATACACAGCTGCTTTGATACAATACCCCCAATACTTGATAGGTAGTTGTGATTGGAATCTGATGGCCCTGGCTATGTTAAGAATTTGCCTATGCTTCCTTTCCACCACACCATTTTGTTGTGGTGTGTGAGGACAACTACTTTGATGCAATATTCCTAAGTCTTGAAACAATTTGGTACACTGAGAATTGAAGAACTCAGTACCATTGTCTGACCTTACAACTTTAACAGTAGAACAAACTGATTCTTGATCATTGAAAAAAAAGTTTGATGGCCACAATAGTTTCTGATTTCAATTGTAACAAGAAAATCCATACAAATCTACTATAGTCATCTACTATTGTCAAGAAGTATTGTTTCTTATCTAGAGTATGTGTCTTGTATGGTCCCCATAAGTCCATGTGAACCATATCAAAACTACTAGTAGTTCTAGAATTACTAACAGGAAATACAATTCTAGTTTGTTTAGCTAATGGACAAACAGGACAATTAGCAAGTACTTCACTCTTATTGTTGTGAATCAAGTTCAGATGTCTCATGGTGTGTTGAGATGGATGCCCAAGTCTTTGATGCCATATCTTGATATCTTGAATTGTTTCTTCTGTAGCTACTGTTCCTTGATTACATTGCACTGATTTCTCTTGCCTTGTTGAACTATCTTTGAAAATGTATAAACCACCATCTTCTCTACCAATCCCCTTCACCCTGCCACTGAAGAGATCCTGGAAGACACAGAAGTCAGGATAAAAAGACACAAAACATGACAGTTCCCTTGTGAGTTGGACACTGATAACAAACTGAACTTGAAGTTTGGTACATGTAGTACATTTTTTCACTACTTCACTGCTAAATATAGGTGTTTCACCAATGTGACTAATTTCCACTTTGTCTCCAGTAAGAAGATGCACTTGATTCTTCTGTGATTTAGTCATATCATAACTCTTTGTCAGTAAATGCTTGTGTGCTGTGATATGGTAAGATGCACCAGAATCTACTATCCACTTTTGTGAAAAAGGTTTTGATACTAGACAAGAGTTAATACCTGCCATGTTGACCTGTGCATCTTTGTTCAACATATCAAGTATTTGTTTGTACTCCCTTTCAGTGAATGTCTGTCCCTTTGCCAAAGGTGGATGAGCTGTTGGATTGCCTTCTCTTTGACTGGTTGAATCTTCATGAGATTGTTCATAAACCTTACCAGTTACCTGCTTAGCTGCATGTTGTCCTCCATATCCACCCTGATGTGAATTCCTTGTATTATTTCCTTGTCCATCATTGTTTCTATTTCCATAACCTGCTTTCTTCTTTAGTTTCCAATCATTTGGATAGCCAATTAGTTTGTAGCAATTTTCCTTAGTGTGACCAGTGTAATGACAGTATTCACCCTTTCTCCCTTTGTAGTACTCCCTTCCTTGAGCTTTATTCACATTCATTACTATTGGATCAGGTTTTTCGACTACACTGATCAAGTTAGCTGTGTGTTGGATTTCATCTTCTATAATCATAACATAGGCTTGATTTATGGATGGTGTAATTCCTTTTAGAAAAATCTGTCTACGTGCTTGGTCATAGGACTCATACAGTCCACTTAAGAATTGAATCAACCTCAACTGTTGCAAGTGATCTACATATTCCTTAGATTGAGGACAATTACAACAAGGATTTGGTACTACTGAATCATGCTCACTTCATAGTGTTTTCAGCTTACTAAAGTAATGCGATACCGAATCCATACCTTGTGTAAGTGTTGTAATCTCTCTATGCAGCTGATAGATCCCCATGCGATTGACCTTGTCAAATCTCTCTTTTAGATCTGCCCAGACTGAGAAAGCAGTTGTAGCATAAACTATACCACTGAGTAGCTCTTCACTCACCGTATTCATCAACCATGACAACACAATGGCATTGCATGTCTCCCACTGTTCATGCATCTCTTCTTTGTACAATCATCTGGTACAAGCACCAGTTACAAATCCATATTTTCTTTTCCCCAATAGTGCAATCCTCATTGATCTACTCCAGATTCCATAGTTCTCAGATCCAGTCAACATAATGGGAATCAACACTGAACCAGAAGCATCAGATGGACCAATATACAAAGGGTCGTTTTGATCGATTTTGACAGGTGCCATTGCTGTAACTTGAAGAAGTACATAATCGTCTTGAAGAAGTGCAGAATCGTCTAACAAGAAGAGATCTAAACTCAACTGTAATTCTAATCTATGTACTCAGATACCTGAGCTTTGATACCATGTGAAAATGTGAGCTTACAAGCTCACCATTGATACAATGAATCTAGACGTGATTTAGAATAGGAAGAAGATAATTTTTTTATTGATAATGGTCATGTGTTTCATGTGAGTACAACTACATTCTTTTATAGAGAAATCAAATCACAAATCCTCTAACTAACAGATGACAACTCATCTATCTTTACTCCACTAATCAATTCACTAATATTGTTACTAACTAATTTGTAACTAACTAATGTACAGTGAACACTAATGCAACAATGGATTTAACTAACTAATTTGAACACCCCTTCATCAAAATTGAGTCTGTTGATTCTGTTTCACGTTGTTGCAACTTTTTTTTCTTTCACAGGTGTTCTTAATGTATTTGTGTCGATTTTCTTATTTAAATGACCATAATAATAAAAGAGAACGAAATTCAGCATAATTATATTTTAAAAAGTTATGTAATAACATTCATATTATAGTCGTATTTTTATTTTAGACGTGATACACACGTACAAATACCAAACTACCTATTAAGCTAAAAAGTTGGAAGAAATATATTGTTCACCCCACAAAGGTTACTTTTAACTGGTCCTGGACAAGTAATGAAATGTGTCACACTTCGGTCCAAACAAAGGTAAACCTCTTTGAGAAGCACGTGTCCAGTGCTATTGACCATACACAACAGAAAGACATCAATATTGGGTCCAACCAGATTAAAAATAGTTTGTCTTATGTGAGCCTTCGAATATGATGTGTGGTTTGATGGATGTACTCCTCCTGGTACGTCCATGTAGTCAATCAAATTTGTCATTGCTAATTTGTTATCGAACCAACCAATAGTGAAAAGAAGTCAATTCTTTAAGGTGCGTTCATGGAAACAAATAATGTAGAGGTTAGCCAATATAATTGTTAATTTGTTATCGAATCAACCAATATAAACAAGAAACAAATAAGGTATTTGGATAAACAGTCATTTCTCATTGTATAAACAGGAAAACCCTATCTGCCGTTCTCCTCTCTCTCTCTCTCTGCATTTGCGCATAGACAATTTTGGTATTTGGATCCCCTTTTGTGCATCTAAATCGGAAGATAGAATGGAAACATCAACAATGATTTCCAGTAATGAGATTGATAGGATAAGTTCATTGCCCGTTGATATACTTCACAACATCCTTTCAAAGCTCTGTATTTTCTTATGCATACATAGTTTTTGTCTTATATAGTCAAATTCCGACTTGTTTGGAACTTAGACATGAATGTTATTTTTGTATGCATATATACATGATTTGAAAAAAAAAAACAGTGATTATAAATTGAAGCCGCGAAATTCGGTCTTACTTTCATGTGCTTGTTAGTATCACTTATTAATTTATATTGTTTTGAATTCGTTTATAAATGTACCACGCTTTGTGACTAATAGAGAACTTTTGCTTTGTCTGTTATAAGATATCCAACATAAGTTGTGTAGTATATAGCTAATTCGATCCGCATAAATTTAGAAATTTTTTGTCACATAAGTGTGGTAGAAATGTAAGACATAACTTATATTATATTATGATTAAAAAAAATAGACTAATGTCTAAGGACAAAAAATAGTGACCAGGGGGCAAAAATAAAGCATACTGCCCCTTTAACAAAAATTAAACAAATCAGAATTTACGTCTTATTATTTCTTAGTGCTAAATCAAATTAAAATATCCAAAAACCTCGATGAATAATATATACTTTTCTCATGTTGTCTGTAGTAATAGCTTCGGTCAGCTTTCTGAATTGATAATTTCTTCACATGTACTCTATCAGAAGTTCATTTTAAGATTTTTGTGTAATTTTCCATTCTTAAATTAACAAATTTTTTATATTAATTCCATTCTGAAATAAAATAATGTTGGGTGATGAGCAGATAAATTTTTGAGTCAATACTAATTGAAGGAGAGAAGTTCCTACTAGTTTATCTAAAGCAAGAGCAACGTGATTCAAATAAAATATACCATAAACGGACAAATAATGATTGACATGCTCCAGATTTACCAAGTTGAATCGATTTTTTATTTACCTACAATCTTGGAGCAGGTGTTCACTCAAGATTCAAGAACACCTGAACATGTAGGCAAGGGAAAGGATTAATTGATGTAATGACAAGTGAACACAATGAAGATTGACATAAGCAAACAGTAGAGAGACTATTTGTCCCCCTGCCTGTTCATTATCTCTAGTATCCTCCCTATTTTAGACCTCACTTCGGCGAGCCAAATGAATAATGGTTAAAAACTTTTGCTTACAGTGCAATAAAAGAGAATAACCAATGAGACTAACTAGAATTGTATAATTAATATGTTCACATAATTAATATAACAAAAGTTTATCAATCAATTCTTGCAATGGTTCTAAGTAAATCCAATTGAGATAAGAATATCATCGCAATCAAATTAAGATAATATAGTATAACCCAAGAGTTAATTACTTCTGTCACAAGGGATCAGTTAAATAATCACCAGAAATACCCTTTAAAAAATATCAGCTTATACTGAAAATAATAGTTGACCACAATATCAAGCGACAGCAGAAATTAAAAAGAGTCTTCACAGTTATGTGTATCACCTGACAAATAGAATAAGATCAAATATCTACAACTCGCTGCCTTTTTTTCCACTACAAAGGTGACTAAAATAACCTGCAAAATGATTGAGAAAACATTAAGTCAAAAAGATAGCCAAAATTAAAAATGCAAGACCTCACAAAACAAAGGAAACATAATACTTAAGGTTTTCTGGTAATTTCTTGCTAATGCGCTAACTTTCTACCTTTTTATAAGCCAGATAATCTTTAAAATCTACATATATTGGAATCAATTCACTGTTTACACTGTGAAACCAGTATCATTATAACACAGAAAATTGGTCCATGGCCTAATTTTCCACCAATGAAGTATAGAGTATAGGAGAGAGAAATATTATTTTATAATTGTGGTATCTATGCCAGCTTATGCACACCTGAACTAATTCCAAGGGATACCTGCTACCTCCCACAAGCATAGGTATCGGGTCACTCTATCCTCCGAGGCTTGGATAGATTGGAAGAAATCACCTAGTGTTTTTGTCTTCACTGGGATTTGAATTTGAGACCATATGGTTTTCAACCCAATTTATTTACAACACTCATGGATGCAAAAAGAGCATCATTTTCCAATGCAATCTATTTAACACACAATAGCAAATGTCTTGAGTGTTTCTGGAGATCCAAATGAAAAACCATTGATACAACAAGCATGGATATCGTTGACAAACAAAGGTTGTTGACATAAAATAGATATGAGACAGGAAACAAAAAACATCTGTATATTATTGAAAAGAATAAAGATTACCATGTAAACTTCAAGCATTTACTGCATCTAAGATGGTAGCACAACAATATGCACATCTTAGCCTCACTTCACAATGACTTTTGGAATATGAGCTATTTTAGGCCAGTCCTCTCCTTGTTCGTTTAGACAGCATGTCCAGAGATTAGGGCACATGAGAATTCGGAGTTCTTCAAGGGAAGTAAGGTGAACCATTGATGTCAATTTTGGGCACTTGTAGATGAAAAGCGCATGAAGCTATTTTAGATCACTGATCCAGTCAGGTAGGTCCAGTAAACTATAACACTTGTCTATATGCAACGCCCGCAAAGAAGGAAGATACTGAAGCCACACTGGAAGATGAACCAATTTCGGTATCTCTCGGATGTATACTGTATGGAGGCTTTTTAGGCCTTCAAATTGCAGATATTCCTGATCATTGTCAGTTGATAAATTCATCTCTTTGCAGGAGCTAATCACTAGTGTTTCAAGAGCGTAGAGATGCTTTATAGATTGAAATAAAGAAGTTAACCCACAGTCATGAACATGCAGAAACCGGAGCATATTCAGCGCTCTCATTCCTTCTATTGGCAACCATACCTTAACGCTAAAATGTAAAAAGGAAAAACTTAAAATAACATTAAAGAGATTGAAAGAAAATATATAAGTCATATCTTATACTTCTAAGTCTAACACTCTATATTGTAAGAGAGGTAGGAATAAGAAAAGAGAAGAAAAAAATATGATGATCTACAAAGCAATTTACCGATATTTATAGTGATATTTGGTTGTCTTTTCACCTATCAAAATTTATTAATGGCACATTGAAACATGATAAATAAATTTTATTTTGGTTTCAAAAAACTCAAAGAGTCACCGAATTGGAAGAGTTTCATACATTATTGTCTTCTACTCTAATTTAATTTAACATAATCAATTATAATTATAATATCATATCTAAAAAATTAAAGTGTAGTTATTGGACTTCATATCCTACCATTACGTAATTAAAATTTTAGTATTTAATAAATAAATTAGTTTTATTTTGATTTAGTGGAAGGGCAAAATGGTAATTCAACTTTGAAGGTTGGAGCTTCCCACTTTTAATAGAAAACTGAAAATATTTAATTCAATACCGAAAACTAACTAAATGCTTTGGAAACAGAAAATAATACACGATTTAGATAGTTGAAGTTCTATGGTTGCTAGAAAATGGGATTGAGTCATTGAAAAGACATAACTCATAGTAATTGACAAATAAGAAATTAACTTTTGAGTTGGATTAATAATTATTGAGTCATTGAAAAGACATAACTCATATTAATTGACAAATAAGAAATTAACTTTTGAGTTGGATTAATAATTAATTAATATATATAATATTTTTATATAGTGTAGGGATAAAATGGTAATTCAACTTTGCACTTTGGAGCTTCCCACTTTTATATATATATATATATATATATATGATATATGATGATATGATATGATTATTTCTATTTATTCTTATTTTCTTATTTCATAATATATATCATTTCTTCTTCTTCTTTTTTTCCATAATCATTTTATATTATTTTCATGTGATATGATTATTATTTTTTAAAATCTAAATTTTTAAATAACATAAATTGCAAGCAAATATTCTATAATATACAAATTAATGGATAATTAAAATAAAAGAAATCATTAATGAAATACAATTACATAAATACTGATGTTCCTCCATAAATGATCTATTAATGCATAACAGAGTTAAAAATAAGTATTTTTGTCCTTTTTTTTTTTTTTAATGTTTAGCTAAAAATTGTTCAAATAACAGTCAACAGATATTCAAATTATGTTAGTGACAATTTTTAAAAAAAAATATCATCAATTCGATGAAAATATTATATATTAAATAATATATTTCTTAAAATATTATATTATATTTAAAAAGAATCACAGATATTAGATATTTAATTAATGACATTATATGTGAAATACTATGTTCATTACAAAATAATATTAAAATAATAAAAAAGTGAAATAGAGAGGTGAATAATAGTTCTCCAAATTTGGAGAACTACTATTCACCCCGCTATAAATAGAGAATAGAGATTAATATGGAGATGGATTGGATTGCCCATTCTCTATTTTACTCTCCAAATGGAGAGTAAAATAGAGGTGGATTGGAGATGGTGTTATACCACACTCAATATGGATAAAAATAAAGAAAAAAAGTAAAAAATATCTCTCAATTTTAATTTATTAATTGATTATGTGTATAGTTAAAATGAAGTTATTCTTATACTTGTCGTTATTAATTTCATCATTCGTGTTGACAGAAATTGCTAAATCGATTTAAATTAGCCCAAATATTAAAAAAACGACATACTCCCAATTTTAAACCCTCTAAGATATAACCCATTCTCCCCCATTACAGTAGATTCCATTCCTTGTGAGTCGGAATAAGCTCGAAGCTCCAACGTCGACGCAAAATCGCCAAAATCATCCACCACACCATCAGAGTCAGCTTCCGCAAAACAGTACACCTTGGCCCTTACCATCAATCTCAATATGGCCATCTCCGTCCCTACACAACCTAAAACGGCAGTAGGGCTCCTTAAGCATCTTTCCGTCAAAAAAAATTGGAGATCCTGATAAACACTGGTGTGTAGAAATTAGGCACCACCAAATCCACATTAGATCGAGTTCCACAGCCTCAGTTGCGGCGTCTCCGTCACCAGCTGCACCATTGTCGATCTTCATCGTTGATCAATCAACTCTGTTTCTGCAATGGAAAACATGACAAAAGTTTCTTTAAAATTACCCATCGAAATTACAAATTATTTATTTTCAATTACCCACTATTAATGTGATATGCTACCAACTTTCATTTAAATATCCATTAGCATCCTAAAATGAAATTTAGTCAATAGAAAATGACTTACCTTGTGAGAAGAGAAGGAGCATGATATTGAAGGAGATGAAAATTAATAAAAGTTTTTAATAAAAGGGCAATGCCCGATTTAACTTTAAAAAAAATAATTAATAAACCAAAGTTGAGGAGTATTTCTAACCTTTTTTCCTAAAAATAATATTATTATAGAGAGATTTAGATAAAAATTAGATCATGTTCATAACAACTCAAGTTTCTTAATTTTGTATTATAAATAGTGGCATTTGACACAATATTATACATACTTAAAATATTATTTTTTTAAAAACATTTATTGCTAGAGGAGAAGAAAATAAATGTGAAATTCGAGCTTTTGCGATTTAGGAACTAAAATGCTATGTCACAATTAGGTTAATCGATTTACTTCTTTGATAATGCATTTCACTTAAGTTACCTGATTATTGGATGTAAAATACACGTTGCTCCCTGAGAACAATAAATTAATTTTATACTTTTTCATTCGATACAATAGTTAAATTAATTGGGCGCAGCGCATATTTTGTTATGTAATTCTTGCATGATCTTACGTGGATATTAAAAATTCTTTTATTCCGTTTTTGTTTTGTATTTATCACTCTTGACGGTTGCTTTGTATGAAATTGTGATTTTTTTTTTACTAATATCATGTTCTTACATTCTTTCAAAAAATTTATAATATGTATGAAAAGTTTTATTTCTGCAGTAAAACATATGCATTGTTCCTTAAATAATTTGTTTTTTTTTTCTCATTTGTTTTTGGATGGTCGCCAGGTTAGTTTTGCAAACTATATTTTAAATAATTTTTGCACCATTCATTTTGGAGTTAATATCTTAAAAGGTCACTCAATTTTAAGAATTTATCTAGCAAAATACTAAGCTTTGTTTTGTATCAATAAAATCACTCAACTTAAACTTTTGTATCAATAAAATCACTTGACTAAATTTATCATTGAATTTTTTTTTTGATATCACAAAATAGTTTTTTTTTATGCCAAGTGTACATTAATGGAGTTTAATTATTATGCATTTAGTTAAGCAACAAATGAAGGGCTCCTGGGTTGGATATATATCACGGATAAAGTGTTGATTTAGAGTGGCAATCCTATTAAATTAAGCGAATACAGTAATAATTATGGTTGTCACGTCTCATTTGCCGTGGAAGTTTTGTAATTAAACTTCATTAATAAATGTATACATGGCATAAAAAATGGAAAAAAAATTCCTGTGTAAAAGCGCGCTGACTAATTTGTTTATCGAACTTTTCAATGATCACTGCTAAGTTAGGTTTAAGACTTTACATTATAACCAACAAATAAGGGATCCTGGGTGGCATATATCACGGTAAAATATTGGTTTAGTGTGTTAATCCTATTAAATTAATAATCAAGGCTGTGACGTCACAATTCCAAAAAATTTATTATTAAACTTAATTAATTAATATATATATGGCATAAACACAATTTATTTTATTATATCAAAACAATTTTAATGAAAAATTTAGTTTAATAATTTTATTGATACAAAGGTTAAAGTTGAGTGGTTTTATTGATACAAAATAAAGTTTAATAACTTTACTAGATAAATTTTCAAAATTGAGTGACTTTTTAAGATATTAACTCTTCATTTTGCATAGATATGGAAAGTTGTTTTGTTTTCATTTTGTTGGGGTGATTTTTTTCAAACCATCTGAACCTCTTATCTCTTTTAGAAAAGGCAAAAGTACTCATTACCCCCTGAACTTGAAGCTTTTTATACGATGTACACCTAAACTAAATTCTGTTTTAATTACCCTCGAACTTGTTTATTCCTCCGTCGCGTACACCCTTTTTGTCCACCTGGCGTAGAAATTGACAACACACTCTACTAGGCGCGTGAGGAAGTGATTTTTTGCCACATCACAAAGCTACAACGGTAAAAAAACGTAAAATTCTCATTTTTTTTTATTTGGCATATTTTAAACGAAAAATAGGGCAAAATGTAAATGAAAAGTAAAGGAAACAAAGATTAACACTTACTTGGTAAGAATTTCAGACAAATTTGAAATTTAATCGACCAACTTCACATCTAGAAAAACCCAAATCTAGAAGGAGTTTCGCGAAATCAGCCCTTATTCAAAAATAACTTTTAACTAATGAATTTTAAATTTAAGAAATTTATTTTCTGCAATACTAATTTATCTAGGTGGCTATTATTTATCCAGGTGGAAATCCACGTCACCACTTTTGCCAGCTGTCGCGCGCATGTAGTCACAATAGGAGCAGGTGAACGAAAAAGGTGTACGCGACGGAGGAATAAACAAGTTCAGGGGGTAATTAAAACGGAATTTAGTTTAGGTGTACACCGTATAAAAAACTTCAAGTTCAAGGGGGTAATGAGTACTTTTGCCTTTAGAAAAAGCAATATATAATAGAATTTTAATTTTAATTTATATTTTCTTCTTATGGAGCTATATAGCTTACTTGCCAGCGAGATATCAATATTAACAACTAGACTTTTGATAACAAAGCAACTGAAATGTCGCAACTCCATATTGTATTATTTAACGGCGGTGTAAACACAAAGCACGTAGCTAGAAACTAGTATAGTGAAAATATATAAAGGTAAAATTTATAGATATATATTTTAAATTAATCTCAATCTGCAATTAAAATCTCAATTTTGACGATGGATAACTCAACTAATCTTTATTTTGTTAGTTGAAAACATCTACGAACACCTCTAGCGTACGTCGGGTGTGTATCAAATATAATTTGTGATATAAAATATCATTATTTCGCAAGACATAGGCTTAAAGAATTTTGTCTTGTCCTTTATAAGTGTTGTAGAAATTAAGTCATCTGGCATAAGTTTAGAGAATTTTTGCCTTCTGGATTTGGGATTAAACTTATGCCTCTTACAACATAACTGTTGTAGGAATGGTCAGCATAACTTGTTATACCTTATAAGACATAACTTATGTTATATTATGATACAAAAATATAACCTAATGCCAAGGACAAAAATCAATGACCACCAATTTGAGGGCCAAAAAAAAAAAAACCCTATGTTCCCTCAAGTAACATTAAAGAAATCAAAATTTATATCATATATATGTTTCGTCCTTTCATGAAATACTGAATTCTTTACTATATGCAACGCTGACTGACTATCACAATATAGTCTTATTGGAGTAGCATGTGTCACCCCTAGACTAGACAGAATTCCCTTTAGCCACTTCAATTCACAAGTTGTGGTGGCCATAGATATGTATTCTGTCGATGACCTGGACACCGTTTGCTGCTTCTTAGTCTTCCAAGATATTGGTGAATTGCCTAAAAGAACAAACCACCCAGTCAGAGATCATCGTGTTAAAGGACAACCTGCCCAATCTGAATCGCACCATCCATATAGCTTTAAATCACATGCACTACACAATAAGATACCTTGTCCAAGTTTTCCTTTCAAAAATCGAACAACTCGTAGGGCTGCTTCCCAGTGTTCTTCTTGTGGGCAATGCATAAATTGGGATATTACATGCACACAATAGGACAACTCTGGTCTAGTGAAGCATAAATATATGAGACGACCTACTAATCGTCGATACCTCTCTGGATCAGCAAGTGGACTTCCTTCCGCTAGTGCTAACTTGTGGTTTGACTCCATAGGAACATTTGCAGGTTTGGCTCCTAGTAATACAACTTCAGAAATAATATCCAGTGCATACTTACGTTGACATAGGAAAATGCCTTCTGAATTTCTCGCAACTTCAATTCCCAAAAAATACTTCAAAGTGCCTAAATCTTTCATGTGAAAACAATCACTCAAATTAAATAGCTTTTGAATTTTTGGATGGCACTATGATCATTTCCAGATATTATCAAGTCATCCACATAAACAAGAACATTAAGTTGTATATCATTTTTCTGAAAAGTAAATAATGAGTAGTCAAAGTAGGATTGCATGAAACCATACTCCTTCAAGGAAGTTGATAACTTTGCGAACCAACATCTTGGGGCCTGCTTCAATACATATAGTAATTTTTGCAGTCTACAAACCATATCAGAATGTTATACTTCGAAGCCTGGAGGCATTTTCATGTACAATTCTTCTTGGAGGTTTCCATGAAGAAAAGCGTTATGAGCATCCATTTGATGCAACTCCCACTGCTTTGCTGCAGCTACAACTAAAAATGACCGCATTGTAACCATCTTGACAACTAGAGAAAATGTTTCATTATAGTCAATTCCCTTTTTTTGATGGTTGCCAAATATTACTAGTCGTGCTTTGTGTCGCTCCATAGAACCATCAGAATGATATTTTATTTTATAAATCCACTTGCACCCGAGTGCTTTCTTTCCAGGTGGTAATTTTTCAATTTTTCATGTCTCATTCTTTTCAAAAGCCTCAATTTTAATGTTGCTTGTCTCCACCTTTCATCTTTCACTTCTTTTGAGAAGGATGATGGCTCATGATCTGTAGTAATAGCTGCAAGAAAATTTTGACATTGCAAAGAAAATTTGTCACAATTCACATAATGGGTTATTGGGTAAGGCGTACTTGAGGTATGCGTTGTAGCCGGTGAACTAGTGGAAGGACTCAATTTCCGGATGGTATTAGTAACATAACCGCATAGGCGAGCAGGCTGTTGTTTTATTCGATGTCCACGACCCAGTTGAGGTTCATTATTTTGTTCTTCGATGCCCTCTACCTCTTGGATACTAGACATGTCCCCTTCCCCATTTCTTGAACATCTTGCACCTCATTGACTTGTGAATCAGACATATTAATCACTGGTTGGTGTTCGCCATGCTCAACTCCAATATCTCTCTCAAAATCATCATCAACTGATCCATTATGAACAAATAACTTTTTCAATATTCTCATAAAAACTGGGAACTTATTGTTTAAACGGGAATTCATTCTCAAGAAATACAACATCTCTAGAAACAAAATATTCATTTGTTTCAAGATCATATAATTTCCAATCTTTTTTCCCGTATGGGTACCCAACAAAAATACATTTACGGCTCTTACTTGTAAATTTATCTCTTTTTTTTCATGATTATGAGCATAACACAGTGAACCAAATATCCCCAAGTTCCCGTAAGAAGGAGGCTCTCCATGCAAAATTTCACACGGAGTTTTTCCATTTAAAATTAAAGAACGAGTTCTATTAATCAAGTAGCTTGCAGCCAACACACATTCTCCCCAAAAATTAATTGGGAGATGTCCCTGAAAACGTAGTGCTCGTGCTATATTCAAGATGTGCCTGTGTTTCCTCTCCACCCTACCATTTTATTGTGGGGTTCCGACACAAGAACTTTGAAAAACAATTCCCTGTTCAAGAAAATAATTTTTCATGCAAGTAAATTCCCATTATCACTTCGAATAATTTTAACTTGTTTATTATATTGTCTTTCCACCATGGCAAGAAAATTCGACATCATGTGTGACACCTCCTTCTTATCAATTAACAAAAATATACATACTGCACGTGAATAGTCATCTACAATTGTCAGAAAATATGAAGTGAAGATAGATTTCTGTATGGACCCCATAAATCACAATGAACGAGTTCAAACTTGTCACAAGCTTTATTTTCACTCAAAGGAATCTATCTCTAGTATGCTTAGCTCGTTGACAAACATCACAAGCTTTATTCATCATCTCACTATCATTAGTGGGAATAACATTGGAAACTAACTTGGTAACCCTTAAAGAAGGATGCCCTAGACGCTGCGAAAGATCAAGCGAGTATTCCCCATTCTTTATTGCCATAACTTGTGGTACCAGCCGAAAATAATAGAGTCCATCCCTTCGTTCACCCGCACCAATCAGTATCCTCGAAGTGCGGCCCTACATAACACACATTTTTTAGTGAATTGAACAATACAATCGACTTCATCTATCAATTGCGATACGAAAATTAAATTGCATGTTAAACTAGGCACAAAGAGAACATTTCCAAGCTTCAAGTTCTCAATAAGTTTTACATATCCCTCTTTTGTAGTGATTGTATGTTGTCCATCTGGAAGTCCCACAGGACATCCAACCACTTCACGCAAGTCCGTCATGCACTTCAAGTTTGGAGTCATATGGTTTGATGCTCTTGTGTCAATTATCCATGGGATTTTATCATGTTTACTTGTCATCCTCTCATCCGTACCAGTTTTATGGTTGTTCACCATATCACGCAGAATCAACCATTGTTCATTGCTCAAGCCAACACTGGCCATATCATTTACTGTGCCAGTTGTTCTCGATATTGCAGCACATCCAGTAGTAGTTTGAGAAGCATTAGCACGTACTGCTCCACCTCGACCACGTCCAGTGCTTGACTTAGTTCGTTGTTGTTGTGGCTCCCCCTTACCCTTGTCACTAGTTCATCCATCTCTTCTAGGGCGATCACCCCACCAGTCGAAAGCAAAAATGTGCCTCATGTCCAGAACGTTTAAAATGAGTACAATTCATTGATTTGTCCTTCACCTCTCCACGTCCCCTTGTCCTGCTATTTGTTTGAACCACAAGTCCGAAGACCTCACCTCTTTCTTCCTTTGCACGAGTGATGGTATTCACCCTTTCTTGCTGGATTAAAATAGAGTAGACTCTGTTTAGAGTCGGCAATGGGTCTGTAGCGAGCATGTTTAAGACTCAATGGTGAAAGAGGACTATATTTAAGCCATTGGAATCCTCAGTTTCTAAATTCTAGATCTAGTCACTTTTGCCTAAGAGTCAATGGCAGAGCTTGATCAAACTGGATATAAAGAAACCTGAAAAGGCACCTTTTTTCTTGCCTTTAATTCCATCTCTGTCCGGTGAGATATTATTTAAACCAACTGAAGGTACTAATAAGGAGAGTAATGCACAAAATACCAGATTGGAAGAGAGCAGTAAGAAGACGGATCTTCAAGTATGCAAATTCTCAAGTCCTCTCCTCTTAATGTATATCTACTTCTGATAGAGTAAGTACATTGCACGTAAGTATATATTATTCATCAAGGCTTTTGGATATTTTAATTTGATTTAGCACTAAGAAATAATAATACATAAATTCTGATTTGTTTATTTTTTTTGTTAAGGGAGCATACTGCTTTATTTTCCCCCCCTGGTCCCTTTTTTTTTATCCTTAGACACTAGTTTATTTTTTTTAATCATAATATAATATAAGTTATGCCTTACATTTCTACCACACTTGTATCATTAGAGGCATAAATTTAGTTCAGAACCTACAGGACAAAAATTCTCTAAATTTATGCGGACCAAATTAGATATATACTACACAACTTATATTGGATATCTTATGACAGACGAAGCAAAAGTTCTCTATTAGTCACAAAGCGTGGTACATTTATAAACAAATTCAAAACAATATAAACTAATAAGTGATACTAACAAGCACATGAAAGTAAGACCGAATTTTGCTGCTTCAATTTATAATCACTGTTTTAAAAAAAAATCATGTATACGTGCATACAAAAATAACGTTCATGTCTAAGTTCCAAACAAGTCAGGAATTTAACTATATATATAGGACGAAAACTATGTATGCATATGAAAAAAAAAAAACTTTAAAATTGATTAACTCTAGATCTTGATTATCCCAATCAAATCAAATAAAATTTTGTTCCATAAATTAATTGATCATGTCTAGGGGTGTTCGTGGTTCGGTTTGGATCGGTTATTGATTAAAATCAAAACCAAACCAATCTAGTCGGTTTTTTAAATTTCTAAAACGAAACCAAACGAAAAAAATAACCGTCGGTTTGGTTCGGTTTGGTTTAGTTTTTCTGGTTATCCGGTTTGAAAGTAATAGTAATTTTCTTGAGGACTTACGTCGGTAGACACAAACATCTAGCACATGAACAAGCCACCGAAAAGCTATTGTCGGTTCAATTAAGCAACTAAGCAATACTAGAGTTATCATTACACGAACAAAGTGTTTCAATTAAGAAAAAGTGTGACTATTTTTATGTGAAGTAGGGTAGGTAAAAACTAAAATGAATTTTAATGGACTTGGACTTAGGATTATTATAGTTGGGCTAAAGTGTTGGGCTTGAGAAAATTGTAAAGTTAAAGACTTAAGTTAATTAAAATTTAATAAAATATTTATATTTTATTTGTGAATTATATATAAATAATTATAAAATTTATATATCTAATTTATCGGTTCGGTTTGGTTATTTTTGTGATTTTTTTAATAAAACCAAAATCAAACCAAATAATATCGATTTTCAAAATTTAAAACCAAACTCAACCAAAAATCGGTTTTTTAATCGATTTGGTTCGAATTGCGGTTCGATTTAATTTTTTTAACCATAAGCATGAACAACCCTAATCATGTCTATTGTGGAAGAGATAAGTTGTAGACATCTTGACTTGAATTCTTTACATCTTCAATGATTGTTGATGGGCCATTTACAATTTCCACTTTGTCCAAGCTCTAGAAGCAACTTCTTCCTCCAAGCGCAGATAATTCTCCCAAAATCCATAATCATCTTTTACCTCCAACCTTTGATAATTCTCCCAAAAACCATAGTCATCTCCAAAATCTAACACCACTTGTTCAACAGCAGCCGCCTTTCGGAAACTACTAGTTGTCACTTGAACATTCTTCGAATTGGTTTTTGGTGAATTCCTTCGAAGGAGATTCAACTTTTTGTTGATGAGCGCACACTACTAAAAAACTGCCAAAAAACGACGGACAGAAAAGTGACGGACTGCGTTGCTCCAAAAGCGACACCATTTGCCACACTGTCCGTCGCTTTTTAATAAAAATAATTATTTTTAAAATTATTTTACAAAAACTGACGGACGGCATCTCTTAGTCTGTTGTTTTTTTCCGCGGATTTTTGTGCTAAATATATATATATATATCTATATATATATATATAATTAATAATTATTTATTTAATATATATAGAGATGTCGTCCGTCGCTTTTTAATAAAAATAATTATTTATAAATTAAATAATAACCACATTGTCCGTCGTTTTAATTTATTTGTTTTATTAATTAGTTTTTTTAAAAAGCAACGGACGACATCTCTTAGTCCGTCGCTTTTTGGTCAAAATATCTAGTCAAACATTTTAAAAATGAAACAAACAACGTCTCTTAGTCCGTCACTTTTTAGTCAAAATTTTGGTCATTTTTTTTAAAAAAAGCGACAGACAAAGAGACGTTATCTGTCCCTTTTTTTAAATTATGTTGAACGTACCAAAAAGCGGGTTTTCCCCCATTTCCCCATCTCTCTATATCTCTCTTCTCTCTAAAACCAAATTTGTTGCGCCACCGCCGCCCCACGCCGTCGTCGCCCTTCTCTCCTTGAGCATTAGTCCCGTCGATGCCTTTCCCCGTCGTCCCCACTGCCTCTTTTCCTTAGCTTGTTAAGGTTAGGGTTTAATTTTAATTTTTGTGCAATTTTAGTAATATTTGATTTGTTATAAACTAGTATATTGTTTTAGTTTGATTAAATGTGTTATTCAATTGTTAATTTGTATATTTGATTATTGTTAGTTAGGTAGAGAATTAGGGATTTTTGATTTTAGGGTTTTCTTCTAAATTGTTTTTAAAAAAAATAAAATGATTGTGAATTGAGTAATAGAAGATAGAACTTACAAATAACTAGAAGTTAGAAGTTATAAAGTTAGAAGTCAGATTAGTTGCATTTTTCAACTTTAAAATTCTTGAATTTAGTATGTTTGACGGTTGAAGTTAGAAAAACATTGAATTGTATATGAAAGTTAGATTACTTTGAAGTTAGAAAAATATTGGATAGTATATGAAAGTTGAAATTAGATTAGTTGAATTTTCCAACTTAGAAGTTCTTGAATTTTGTAAGTTTGAAAGTTGAAGTTAGAAAAATTGGGGATTTTTAAATATGAATGTAAATTAAGTATTAGAAGTTAGAACTAACAAATAATTAGAAGCTAGAAGTTAGAGATTAGTTGAATTTTTAAATTTGCCATTGTATTTGTGCTTATATGTATTATATTGTTGTTGAAAATTGGGTTACTTGAATTATATTCTTGAACTTAGAAATTCTTGAACTTGAAAATTCTTGAACTTAGAAATTTTAGAAATTAGATATGAACTTGAATTTTTGTAGGATTTTAGAACTTTAATTAGGTTGTAAACTTTAGAAATCTTGAATTTTTGTTGGATTTTAGAACTTTAGGTTGTGAACTTTAGAAATCTTGAATTATTGTAGGATTTTAGAACTTTATAAGATTGTAAACGTTAACAATCTTGAATTATTGTAGGATTTTAGAACTTTAGGTTGTGAACTTTAGAAATCTTGAATTATTGTAGGATTTTAGAACTTAAAGTTGTGAAATTTAGAGAACTTAAATTTTTGTAGGCTTTTAGAACTTTATAAGATTGGGAACGTTAGAAATCTTGAATTATTGTAGGATTTTAGAACTTTAAGTCGTGAACTTTAGAGAACTTGAATTTTTGTAGGATTTAAGAACTTTAGGTTGTGAAACGTTAGAAATCTTGAATTATTGTAGAATTTTAGAACTTTAAGTTATGAATTTTAGAAAACTTGAATTTTTGTAGGATTTTAGAACTTTAAGTTGTGAATTTTAGAGAACTTGAATTATTGTGAGATTTTAGAACTTTAGGTTGTGAACTTTAGAAATCTTGAATTATTTTAGGATTTTA
>JAJOOO010006468.1:0-16187 GCA_029582685.1 Solanum piurae
TTTGCTCTTGAAAACTCTTTCTAAAAAGAACATATCAAAACCATATATTAATATGATCATTGATGACATCGGGAAGTCATACTGCATAAACATTGATGCTATAGCTCGAGACCATACTATTTAAACATTGATGACATACTCGATTGTCATACTAATCATGTTTTGAAAACTCTTTCGCAAAACTCATCTTTTTCTTAAAAGGGATAGTACTCAAACTGTTCAAAACTCTTTTGGAAATCTCAGTTTCCTCTTATCTTAAATGTAAAAACATTTATAAACTTCTTTGGGAATACTTAGTTCCCTAATAACCTTTGAGAAATGAACTCAACTTTATACTCTTGACTTAACTTGAAACTTGAGACTCTTTACTTAGCTTGAAACTCTATACTCTTTACTTGACTTGAAACTCGAGCCTTAAAACGAGGTTAAAACGTTTGTAAAAGACCCACGAAAACTTGAAAAGAACTTCTCTTACTAGATTCTTGGCTTTGATCTTAAATCTTACTTGAATTGACTCTTAATTGATCTTTGAATTGAATTATGGATTCAAGGATCATGATTTTTGTCTTTGGAAGGACCTCATGATGTTTAGGAATGATTTAGGACAGCCAAACTAATTTAATTTTCGAAATTAAATTCTGAAAACAGTGGAGTCCGCGTCCTGTCTGCGACGTGGAGCAGATTTTGTTCACAGAGGGAACAAGTCCGCGACACGGACTTGTTTCACGTAAGAAGCCCGACTTTTCTCCTTCATTTTTCCAACTCTAAACCCTCTTAACTTTAAAGGTTCCAGCCCCAAACACTTAGAATCATTAAAATCCCTTAATATACAATGGATTCAACTCGAAAATACAACCGGAACCATGTCCCAAATCAACAAGAAACTTCAACAACACAACCACAACTTCAACAACATTAACAACACAACACAACTACAACTCAACCAATCTTTTCTTGAAAATAAAACGAGTTTGACGTGTGGGGTAAAGAATCAACCCACCACTATGAACTCACATACCTAATAGGGATCACCCCCGACGATATCCACGACGGAAACTTGCTTGATCTCCTCTTTCTCCTCTTCTTCTCTTCTTCTTCTCTTCTTCTTCTCTTCTTCTTCTCTTCTTCACTCAAAACCCTCACTCTCACTCTTTTAAAATGGGACAAACTGATCTAAAAATCAGTACAACACTTTAATATAACCAAAAGAATTGATTAGGGAAAAGACAAAAATGCCCTTAAAATTTCCGGCTGACCTCCCTGTGCCAACTGCCCAACTTCCAAAGGGCATAACTCACTCATACGAACTCGGAATCGAGCAAACTCGACGGCTTTGGAAAGATCATTCCACGAGCTTGGCAAAAATAACTGGAACTACTCCTAACTCATCCTGAGCTAGGAGTTATGACTGTTCAAAGTTGGCCAAAAACTCACCTTTTTCCCATACTTAACCAAATTTCCAGATTTTTAATTCCTTCCAAAAAAATTACTATTTCCAATTTCCAGCTTCTCTATAGTTATTTCAAATTGTCGGATGTTACAACTACTCACGGAGACATCTGACATATACTATAGTCGAGTCGTTCACATATATTTATGATGATTTCCTTCTATTTATTATATTTTTAGCTTTGACCCAGTGAAAAATGAGCCCTACTCTTAGAGAACTTTCCTTGTGGAATGTGGTTTTTGTTGGTGATGAAGGCTTAGTTGGGATTGCTCATGGATGTCATCTGTTAGTGAAACTTGATCTTTCCCAATGGCCACTAAATAGAGGTATATTCTTAATTCATTGACATTTCCGCCTTGACCAGATCAGGGTAACAAAAATGTCGAATCAGGCCTCATTTTGCCTTGAAATAATTCACACGCGGCCACCAGCTTTCCCAAAATAAGGGGAGATCTGATGCTTACTGCTCACAAAAACATCCAACATATACTATAATCAAGTTGTTCGCCTAATTTTTTTATTTGCCTTCCATCTATTCATTATATTTTTGGCTTTGACCTGATAAAAAATGGGCCCTACTCTTAGAGAACTTTCCTTGTGGAATGTGTCTTTTGTTGTTGATGAAGGCTTATTTGAGATTTCTCATGGTGTCATCAATTAGAGAAGCTTGATCTTTTCCAATGGACAATAAATAGAGGTATGTTATAGATTCATTGAGGTTGCCACCTCGACTATATCAAAGTAAACAACAATGATGAATTAGGCAGCCCTTTGCCTTGAAAGAATTCACACACGGCCATCAGCTTTTCCAAAATATGGGGAGATCTTCTGCTTACTACTCACGAAGACATCTGACCTATACTATAGTCGAGTCGTTCACATATATTTTTGATGATTTCCTTCTATTTATTATATTTTAGCTTTGACCCAGTGAAAAATGAGCCCTACTCTTCGAGAACTTTCCTTGTGGAATGTGGTTTTTGTTGGTGTTGAAGGCTTAGTTGAGATTGCTCATGGGTGTCATCTATTAGTGAAGCTTTGATATTTTCTGATGGCCACTAAATAGAGGTATATTCTTGATTCATTGAGGTTTCTGTCTCGACCAGATCAGGGTAACAACAATGTCAAATCAGGCCACCCTTTGCCTAGAAAGAATTCACACGCGGCCACCAGCTTTCCAAAAATAAGGGGAGATCTGTTGCATACTACTCACAGAAATATCTGACCTATACTATAGTTAAGTCGTTCACGCATATTTCTGATGCTTTCCTTCTATTTATCATATTTTTTGCTTTGACTCAATGAAAATGGGACCTACTCTCAGCGAACTTTTCTTGTGAAATGTGTCCAATATTGGTGATGAAGGCTTATTTGAGATTGTTCATGGGTGTTTAATGTTAAAAAAGCTTGATTTGTTCTAATGGATAATGAACAGAGGTATGTTCTTATTTCATTGAGGTTTCCATCTCGAGTGAATCAGACTAAACAACAATGTCGAATCAGGCCTCCCTTTGCCTTGAAAGAATTCACATGCGGCTATTAGATTTCCAAAAATAAAAGGAGATATGTTGCTTATTGCTCACAGAGACATCCGACCTATACTATAATCAAGTCAATCACCTATCTTTCTTATCTACTTCCCTTTTAGTCATTATATATTTGTCTTATGTTGGTGATGAAGGCTTATTTGAGATTTCTCATGGGTGTCATCTTTTAGAGAGGCTTGATCTTTTCCAATGGATAATAAATAGGGGTATGTTCTTGTTTCATGAGGTTTCCACCTCAACCGAATCAGAGTAAACAACAATGTCGAATCAAGTCGTCCTTTACCTTGAAAGAATTCACTTGCGGTTACCAGCTTACCTAAAATAAGGGGAGATTTGTTGCTTACTGCCCACGAAAACATTGAACCTATACTATAGTCTAATCATTCACCTATCTTTCTGATCCATTTTTCTTCTATTTATTATATTTTTGGCTTTGACCCGGTGAAAAATGGGTCGTACTCTTAGAGAACTTTCCTTGTGGAATGTGTTTTTGTTGGTGATGAAGGCTTATTTGAGATTGCTCATGGGTGCATGTCATCTGTTAGAGATGCTTGATCTTTTCCAATGGCCAATAAATAGAGGTATGTTCTTGATTCTTTGAGGTTGCCACTTCGACCAGATCAGAGTAGACAATAATGTTGAATCAGGCCTCCCTTTTCCTTAAATGAGTTCACATGCGGCCACCAGCTTTCCCAAAATAAGGGGAGATCTACTGCTTACTACTCACAAAAGCATCTGAGCTATATGATGAGTCCACGAATTGGACTCATTTAGGGCTTTATTTTAATAGATTTAGTGTCCTCAAATGCATATTTTGTGTTAATAACTGATGTAAATCCTTGAATTTCAGGTATTTGGATTGAGGAACAAAGCATGGACACTAATAAGTAAAAAGGAACAAGGCAACTGAAATAGCGAAGAAAAGATGGCCTGAGGATCACCGAACTCATTGGGCGAGTCGTCGAAGGGCTTTGACCTCGCCTAATGTTCCAGTGTGCCAAGCCCTGAAGGAGAAAATCAAGACGACGATAGAAAGGAGCATACGGCGAGTCACCGAACAGTTTTGCAAAGCAGTGTTCCATCACCCAAAGTTACAGAACTTAAAAATGATGAAGACCAAGGCAGAAAGGCGATGAAAATGACCAAAGGGCGGATCGCCGAGTGGATCGACGATCCTGACTAACTGCATCGAATGGTCCTTAACAGCACATTTTTGGACGACTATAAATACGTTTTTAAATTCTTAGTTTAGTATGCAATTTCAGTTTTATCAATATCATTATTCAGTTTTCAAGTTGAGAGCTGAGAACTGAGTTTTTGGAGACATTTTTCCTTAGCTTTGAAGATTTCCATATTTAATAAATTAGAAGTGGGTGTTGAAGATTCTTCATCTTAGACCTTTGTAAAGACTATATCAATCCTACCCAGTTGATAAAACACAACTTGGTAACGATTTTTACCTTTTTACTATGTCTAGCTAAAACCCCAATTGTTGGGGTGTGATTATGTGATTATGGGTTGATTTAACTGTTGGGTATTGTTAATTGATAGTTTATTTGCTATTTAAAGGTGATTTCGTTCAGTAATTGTGGTTGAATTTAATGGGGTTATAGTTGCAAATGCAATCTTAACTTCGTGTTTTTGGCTTGCTCGAGAGAGAGGTTTTAAAACCAAAATTACTTATTCGATGGTCTATGAGTATTGGGTTGTCATGGGTTCAGCTTGAGAGAGTGAATCCTAAACCTTTTTCCACACATTCAGCTCGAGAGAGTGAATGCACAAAGGCGAAGGCTGGTCTTAATTGCTGCTTACTGGTGTTCGAGAGAAACCAATTTGATTCGGGATAAATTGTTCGAGAGAAAATTTATCCCCACTAAAGTCTAGCTTATTCACCGATTTACAGCTATTTTACTATTAATTTCAATTACCCAGTTGTTTACCTTAGCCCATAATCCAAACACATCCCAAGAACCCTTCTCCATATTTGTTACTTTTGTGATTATTTGTTGTTATAGTTGATAATTACAAACCCCCTCGATGTTTGACACTTGTGTCACACTAAATTTGAGCTATGCTTTATTTCGTAAATATTTTTAGCTATGATTGACTTGAACATATCTTTACTTGCCTATTAATTCTCATCTACGTACCACTCCCTTGGGACTCGACCCCAACTCACTAGTTGGGTTATATTACTACATAAGGATCGTTGATGTTTAGTATTGGATGAAGTGTCTTTGATAGCGTTATTCAATCACTATACTATAGTCAAGTTGTTCACGTATATTTCTGATTCTTTCCTTCTATTCGTCATATTTTTAGCTTTGACATAGTGAAAATGGGCCCTACTCTCAGGGAAACATTCCTCGTGGAGTGTGTCTACTATTGGTGATGAAGGCTTATTTGAGATTGTTCATGGGTGTCATCTGTTAGACAATCTTGATCTTTTTCCAATGCCCAAGAATTACTAATAAGTCTTTGTTAGATATAGTAAAGAATTGTCTCTGTCGATAAATGATTATTCATATATTGGGAATGAGTCTCTCAAAATTGTTGGTCGATATTGCCCGAACCTTAAGCATGTTGGATTAAAAAATTGTCCACTCGTTGGGGATCAAGGAATCGTGGATCTCTTTTACTTAGTTTGTCATGTTATAACAAGAGTAAAATTCGAGGAACTAAACATAAACGACATCTCTCTAGATATTATCTCACATTATGGAACTGCACTGACACATCTATCTCTTGCTTATCTACAAAGATTAGAACAGAGGGGTTTCTGGGTCTTGGGTAATAATCATCGTCTACAAAAGCTGGAGGCTCTTTTAATAAGTGCTTACTATGGATTCAATAATTTGGATCTTCGAGTTATATGTAAAGGTTGTCCAAAGTGTTATGCTTGTGATGATTTGGTCATGTACGGGTCGTATGCATTTGTGTCTTTTTATGATAGTAATATCAGTAAATTTAATTTCAAAATTTCTAATTATAATTTCTTGCATTGTCCAATCTTTGTGACTAAACAATCATTTTTATTTACTAAAAAACTAAATAAAGAAGAAAACTTGATTGGTTATAAATCTATTAATACAAGTAATAGTACTATCTAAGAATGATAACTTTTTAGCTTGCCTTGTATGTAACAGAGTGAAAGTTGGATCAAAGCACCACAAGTACTATGGAGAGAGCTGATTTACAATTAATTAGACCATCAACATAAATTTTGCCAATTCATGGTAAATTTTATTAATAAGTAATACACTTAGCTTAAATAAAAGGGAAAAGGGTAAAAAATGCCCTTAAACTATGTAAAAGGAACAAAAATGTCATTCGTTTATAGTTTGGCTCAAAAATGTCATTACCGTCAATGCTTTGGTTCAAAAATGTCCTTAAACTATGCGAAAGAAACAAAAATATCCTTCGTTTGTTGTTTGGTCCAAAACTGCTCTTGCCGTTAATACTTTGGTCCAAAAATACCCTTATTGTTATTTAATGGGTCAAAAATGCTCATTTTCCAAATAAATATATTATTGTTTTCTCTTGGGAAAAAAAGACAAATATACCCCCAAACTATTGTAAATGGTATGTAGATTCCCTCCGTCATACTTTTGGAACATTGGTGCCCCTGCCGTCCAAAAACTAGAGCATATATATCCTTTATATTAACAGGCATAAACGTGTCATAATATTATCCACCGACTCGACATTTATTAAATATTGAATCGACAGATAAGATTGTGTCATGTGTCCCTATTTAGTCTTCCGTTAGAGTGAAGTGCATATATGTTATAGTTTTTGGACAGCAGGGGCGTAATGTCCCAAAGTATGACGGAGGGTATCTGCATACCATTTACGATAGTTCGGGGGTATATTTGTCATTTTTCCCTTTTCTTTTTAACACTCTTTTTCTAATAATGTTTTTTTAAAATTAGCAAGTGTTTATCTTACTTCAATTCAGAAAAAATAAAAAATGAAAATATTTCTTATTTTATTATCATTATTTTTTATCGTTATATAAATATAAATTAATGATGGATATACTATAATCTTATATATATGACATATATTATTTGTCAAAAGGGTACATGAAGTTATTCTATTTTAATTGATAAAATGAGATTACGAAGAAAATAAATATTTCCTACATTTTTATTTGTTAAAGTGATTTTAGAAGAGAGAAAATAAGAATAGTGTTCTTTAATAATATTTTAATTAGAAAGAAGATGTGTTTAAAAAGAAAAAAATAATATATTTATTTGAAAAAGGACATTTTTGACCCATTTTGTAACTATAGGGGCATTTCAGAACCAAAGTATCGACTGCAAGGGCATTTTTGAACCAAAGTATTGACGGTTAGGGCACTTTTGAATCAAACTATAAACGGAAAGCATTTTTGTTCCTTTTACATAGTTTAACGGAAATTTTGACCCTTTTCTCTAAATAAAAGGGAATAATGAAAATTTGTATAGGTGATTTCAACTTATTCAGGAATTGGGTTTTATTTAGAGTGTGTTAAGTTCTAAACAAATTAATATATATTTTTACAGCTATCACATCATTAAATTGGTGTCGAAATTATATTTTCAATTAAAAAGGAATGCGAAGATAACTAATTAATCAACTATATAAATCATTTGGATTGGTTGCGCTCTATTTAGGTCTAAATATTAAATTGAAGATTCATAGTACATTGTTCATTTTTATAGGGTAAATTTCTTAAATGATCACTAGCTTAATTGAATAGTAAAATCACTTATTTATTGTCATGTAAATAATATCACACCAATGTATAGGAAAACAATTTCAACACTAATCTCAACTTATTCAATTCCAGAATCATCTATGAGTATTTTTAAGAAACTTATTTTCCATAAAATACTTTTCTCCGTACCAAAAACATTCTCTAATGTATTATGACTGTTCTTATAGGCCATTAAAATAGTTCCAACAAAAAGCAATTTGCTATTAGCTACTCAATTTGGTCCAATCATTTTTAATCTGTCAATCAATCCTATTTAGAAAAAGCCATAATTGTGGTTCATATTGAAAGGAATAATTGTATTTTTATTAAGAGTGATGTTCGATTCAATTTGTGCACACCTAGATAGCCTATTGAAACTTGCTACATCCTACGAGCACAGAAAAGTAGGCAGCAAATTACTCGATCCACCAAATGCTTTAGTCAAGTCGAAAGAAATTACCTAGGGTGGTGACTAGCTCTAACATCATAGTTTCAACCCACGAAACCAAACCCCAAAAAACACTATTGAGGTGGGAGACACCAACCCCAAGGCTATATAATCGGCAGGTGACCTGCTAAATCAGTTTACCCTGAAGTATAGAAATTAAAAACAATGAAAAAATGCTTTAGTGGAAACTTAAAATAAGAGATTTAAAACAATGAAAAAGGGCTTTAGTTGAAACTTAAAATAAAAACAATGAAAAAGGACTTTAATTGGATTTGAACCCTGGTTTCAAGGGTGGTATCTGTAGCTTGTGAAGAGGTTATTCCTATGTTTTTCGTAAGTGCACTATTAAATCATAATTTTCTGGCTAATATTAAATTTATTTTTTAAGGATTAAAAAAACTCAATCAATTTTTTTATACAAGTTTTTGTAGCAAACATAATTTGCCACATCATTTGGAAAACAGAAACTTTTTTGCAACCTGCAAGCAACATATTATTTGTAATGGATAACTCATGTATTTGTGTATTTAATCTCTTTTGGTAGTAAATAGTAATAATAGACTAATTGTAAATTAGTAATACTCCCTTTGTCAATCAAATAGAAAACATGGTTCGATTTGTTATTAACCGTAGATTATAAAATTAAAGTGATAAAACTCTAATCGATTTTGAAATCATAAATATTTTTAATTTATTTCAACTAAAGAAAGATTTAAGAAGCAAAAATTTAGTAAATTTTAAAGTACTAAATATTAAGAGTTCTTACCTATTACGAATAAATAAAAGATTTTTTCTATTGTACAATCTTTTAAATAAAAAGTAAAAAGTTCAATTAATATTTCAAAAAATCTTCAAGCTTTTCATAGACATAGTTAAGTGTACATGCAAAACACGTGTGTATCACGTTAATTAAATAACCTCAAACTTTCAAGATAAAAAATATCCTTAAAAATATGTTTCTCTTTAATTTTAAGTATATTCTTCTTTTAAGATTAAAAAATGTATCTTATGCTAAGAGGAAGGTAAAGTGTATTTTGAAAATGCTCTAGTTCTATTGATAACTAGTAAACGTATTCCGCGTTGCGCAGATATTTTAAAATTTAGAAATAAATAATACTAATTATTATTGAGTAACAAAAGTACATGTATAATCATATATAATATTTTAATATTATATATACAATTAATGTTGACAAAAAATTTACCCTAATATATGTGCAATCGAAGAATTTCTTGGGAATCCTACAAGATGATACGTTCTTCAAAAACACTAATCAACTTGTGCTAATTAATTAAATTTTAAATTTATAGATCAATCTAAAACCTAGTATTAAAATTATTGACTATACTTTTTAGCTAAAATATAAATATAATTTACAAAGTATGGTACAATCTCTTTAGCACACTCATTTCTCGTTCAATCTTGCAAAATATGACGATTTTCATTTAATCAAATAATTGCATAAAATAAGGATGTACAAAATAATGAATTCTGGTGATCAATTTAAAAAAAAGTAGTATAAGTAAATTAATTAATATATACCACATAAAATTAAGTTATCAAATTACTATCACATAAAATAAATTATATTTAGTGCAAAAAAAAAAACCGAGAGATGAGAAAACGGATCATCTTCTATTCCTTTAATTTACTATAAATCTCTTCTTTTATTTTATAGATTTTTAGATTTGTTTAGATTTTTAAATATATTTTTGTTCTTTAGTAAATATGTATATCTTAACATAGTATTAAAAAAATTATATAAATAATTAATTTATTATTTTTAATATTAATTAGATAAAGTTAATAAATTATAAGTACCATCAACATGCTATTATCAAGAAAAAAGAATGTTGTTGAGATTAATAAGGTCAGTTTCAAATCATCATCTCTTAAAGGAAAAGGAAAATAATATTTTTCAAAAAAGAATGTTTAAAAAATTATGACAGTTTTTATTTTAATTATAAATTACAAATTTGTAATATTTAATACTTTATTTAAAATAAATAGAAATGCAACCATATGCACCATAATTTGCCATAAAAATAGTATTTATTATTAAAAAATAAAATTAACTTAAAAGATTCTTTATTTAAAAATAAACATTTATAAAAAATATATTACAAAATTATATTTTTCCAAAAAAAAAAACACATACATGTAATTGCAGTTAATTATTTTAAAATTAGTGAATCAGTTTAAAATAAGTTAGTGGGATTAGCTTTAACTTTATATAAATATTGTTATCTTTTTAATTTTGAGTTACATTAAAAGGAAGTAGTGGGTAAATTGATTAAGATTTTTCTACTTCCTATTTAAAATTCCATACTTCAAATAATTTTAATTTATAAATTAAAATTTAACAAAAAAGTAATATACTAAAAACAATTAATTATAATTTAACAAAAAAAAAATACAATAAAAACAAAACAAAGAGTTAGCAGAAACTCCTATTTAAAAACCCACTTTTCCTATATTCCTCTCCAGTTTACACTTTACTAACAATTAAAAATAACTTATCAAATTACTATACTAATATAAAAATAAATTATTTTTAGTGCAAAAAAAAAGAAGTAGAAAGATGAAATAACGGATCATCTTCTATTCATTTAATCTTACTATAAATCTATTCTTTTATTTTATGGATTTTTAAATTTTTTAAATATGATTTTGCTCTTTAGCAAATATGTATATCTTATCATAGTATTGAAAATTTTAATTAACATAAATAATTAATATATTATTTTTAAAATTAATTAGATAAAGTTAATAAATATAAGTATCATCCACATGCTATTATCACAGAAAAAAAACGTTGTTGAGATTAATAAGGTCACTTTCAAATCACCATCTCTTCAAGGAAAAGGAAAATAAAATTGTTTTTTTTTAATGTTTCAAAAATTATGACATGTTTTTTAATTATAAATTACAGATTTGTAATATTTAATAATTTATTTAAAATAGATAGCAATGCAATCATATGCACCATAATTTCCCATAAAAATAGTATTTATTATTAAAAATAAAAATTAACTTAAAAGATTCTTTATTTAAAATAAACATTTGTAAAAAATAAATATTACAAAATTATGTCTTGCAAAAAAAAAAAACATACATGTAATTGCAGTTAATTATTTTAAAATTAGTGGATCAGTTTTAAATAAGTTAGTGCGATCAGTTTTAAATTTATGTAAATATTATTAACTTTTTAATTTTGAGTTAAGTTAAAGGGAAGTGGTGAATTTCTAAAATATAGGTAAATTGATTAAGATTTTTTTACTTTCAATTTAAAATTCCATAATTCAAATAATGTTAATTTATAAATTAAAATTTATCAAAAAAGTAATATACTAAAAACTGTTAATTATAATTTAACAAAAAAATAATACAATAAAAACGAAATAGAAACAAAACAAAGAGTTAACTGAAACTCCTATTAAGAAATTGGCTTTCCCTATATTTCCTCTCCAGTTCACACTTTACTAACAATTTTTTTTTTTAGATAAATTGATTTCAAAATTTAAAAAATAATATAACTGAAACATAAAAAAATAAAAATTAAGTGAAAAGCATTATCCGTAACACACAGTAACCGTATAAATTACTGAATTGCAATACTCAATTAGAATGTTACCATAGTTAATATGACTCTTTTCTATTCTTTTTATTTTTATTTTAAGAAAAAAAAACAGGATTAACTCTTCCTACACAGTTTTTTTTTTAATTATTATTCTCATCAAATTTAATCTTCTTCCAATGTTTATACTTTTGGTGAGCTCAATTAAGATGGATAGATCATTTCTTTTGTGAATTTGGTAATATATATTTGTAACTAATCATTTTTGTAAAAACATATGTATTTAAGTGTTTATTTTTTAATTATAATAATTAAATAGTTGAAAATGTTTATATCTTAATTCAAATTTAAAATAGCTACATTAACTCTAAACTAATAAACTATACATAATTTGTTTATTTGTAAATTTATTCTCAACTTAGAATCCATTTTTTATTTTTTTTTAAGTTTAAAATGGAAAAACAATTGCATTTGTTTTTTTTAATTTTTAAAATACAAATCTTTCGGAGGTTTGTCCTACAAATGTCAATTTTTTGTTGATTATTTGGTAGTAATATTTTTGGTTAGAAGTATATATATATATATATATATTTGAAGAACAATTAACAAAATTTAAAATTCAAGTAAATGTAAACAAATGAATTTTAGAAATGCGATTTTATATTTTGTGGAAATACGATTTCAAAAGTATAGGATCTGAAACATATAAGAACGTACGTAACTTCCTTTTGAAACTGAAAAAGTTGTGTGATTTTTAATTGTAAAAGGATTTATATTTAATTATTCCTTGATTATTTAAAATTTTATTTTATTCTATAATTATTAAAATCATGCATTTAATTTTATTTTATCCTCTATTTATGTATATGTTTCAATAAAATTTTATATTAATGAACATATCTAAATTAATTTTCGTGATACCTAGGAAATTTAAATTATTATTATTATTATTACTTTATTTTTTAGTGTTTATATTAATTTTAAAATTTGAAATTATTCCTTAAAATTCTCTACTGATTGAAATTGTTCCTTAAAATTCTCCACAGACTAACCGTGGTGCATTTCTTTTCTTTTCTTTTTTTGAATAAAATTAATAATCGCCCTCACTTTTTGCAATTTTTATTTCTATTTAATTGAAAAAAAAGCGTACTCTATTACCATTTTTAAGATAACTGTAATCCCTAAATATTTGGCTTCATATATTACTATTTTTATTTGTGTGGCTTTATTTGTTTAGATTTTGGAGTTTTTTTCCACCTAAAATTTAAAATACAGATTTAGTTTTATTTTTTTAGATTTTGGTTTTGATTAGTTAATTTTTATTTGTTTTGATTAATTAAATTTGAATAGTACTTCGTTCTTTTTATAAGCGAGTAAATGACATTTTTTAGTTGGTTACTATTTTTTTTAAATATAAAATTAGAAGTTTCTATAATAAACCTTATGTAAAGTTTTTAAAATATTTATATGTTTCTATAAAAACCTTATGTAAAGTTTTTAAAATATTTATATAATATTTTATTTTCAATTGATGTTAATTTAAGGTAACTTTACATTATTTTTACAATTTTATATATCAGTTAAATAATGCTTTAAAATTATACGACTTTTATACTGTATTGAAATATATCACATTAATTTTTTTTAAATGCTTTAAATTTTTTAATTTTTTTAATTGTAATGTATTATTTAAATTAACTACAAATAATTAATTTTAATTGTATATAAATCTAAGAAATTATGTGGTGCTGACATGTGGCACTTTTTACTTCTCCTATTATATATAGATAGATTATATATAGATAGATATTGACAATAAATAATTAATAAAATTACATATTTTAAAAGATATAAAGAGAATTATACAATAATAAATGTATGATTATAAATAATACTGTATTAATCTACATAATTATATACCCAGTAGAAAAAAAAAAAAATCGTATATGAGAAGAGAATTTTTATTTACTTTACACATTGCATAATCTACCTCTACAATATTGGTCAATAAATTAATAATATAAATCGAATTTAATTAAAGCTACGTAATGGTTTGGTAAAAGACTTCTAAACCTAAAGTGATAGTAACCGTTTAAATCTAAACTAATCCTAAGTGGACTCTTTGGAAGAAGTTGTATTTCAGATCAATAATTTTACCCTTTTTCTCCTAATTCTAATAGAAAAAAATGTACTAGTATTATTTTTAGAGAGAGAAAAAAAAAAGCCCTAAAGTCATTAAACCCCAATATAAATGAACTGATAAATATACATTCTATAATAAAATTGTTTTAGACCTAAAAAAAACAAACAACGTGCAACTATGAATCATAAGATGAATCTATTGATTCCTGAAGAAATTATGTTTGAAATATTTTCATGGCTTCCGGTTAAATCTTTATTGCGTTTCAAGTGTAGTACAAAATTTTGTAAGTCTCTTATCTCGGAATCAGATTTTGTGAATATCCATACTTGTCGTTCTATGAGCCGTCCTGGCGGAACAAAATTCATTTTGCGCGAAAAATGGGAATCAATTTTTTTCACGGCTGAGCAAAGAAAAGATGAAAAAGACTCCGCCCCTTTTTTGCAAATTGCGAGATATAATTACCTCTACCTCCATGGCCTTGCATATTATTCTCGGTTGAATTGCGTTAATGGTTTATGTTGCATGTGGGACTCATTATCTACCCGACCTGCTGCAATTTTCAATCCGAGTACAAGAGAAGTAAGATTTCTTCCCAACATAGATGGAGAACTTTCTCCTTGTAACTATTCATTAGGTTTTGAGCCTGAAGAAAGGAAGTTCAAAGTTTTTTCAAGGTACAAAGAAAGACACTGGGTTTTCACTATAGGCATAGACGAATCATGGAGAGAGAATAAAAACATTTCCTTTGCTACTCCGTATTTTAAACCTAGTGTCTGCCTTAGTGGAGTTATCTATCAGCTTACTAATGGTGCTATAGCTGCAATTGATATTAAATCTGAAAAATGTGAAACTGTTGCATTGTGGAACTCATCTCCTGAGTTACCGAACTATTACGAGTTGATAGAGGTGAAGGGTAAATTAGAGGTCATAGATTACAGAAAATGGGTAGGTGGATACCTTGACTTATGGATTTTTGACCAGACTCCACAAAGAAAATGGGAGAGACATATCATTGGCCTTCCCTCAATATGGAATGCTATGAAGCCTGGATTCGTATCATCAGTCATGGCCCGTGATGGGGAGATTGTATTCGTCGTCATCTTCAAGTCGGGTGGTGCTTGTTTGTGTTATGATGTCAGGAGAAAGAGTTGGAGGGAATTAAAAATCATGGGGCTTCCTAAGGAAAACTACATCAAAGGCATTTATAGTTATGTCGAAAGTCTAGTTTCCTTAGGGTAATTTTGTTCAAACTGGAATGCATTGAGTGCTTGTATGTCCTTTCACCCTTAGCTTCTGTTTCACCGAAATATCTAGTTGATAACCTTTCGGGAACTGTTTAATTTTATGATAAGATTTTGTTCACGCAAATTCATCCAAATATATTGCAAATCTTTCAAGTGAAGAATCCCACTCACTGTTATCGATTGCAAATACTAAACTATTGTTTACTGAAGCTATAATGCAGATTTCCATTAAAATTACTATGACATGGGTGAAGTAACTTGTAAGAATATTAACTGATGTAGCAAGAAAATTTGTTTCACCTACTCCAAAACCAAAAGTAAATGAGGCCAACAGAAGAGTGAAGAAGCATTATTGGCTGTATTGACAATAAAACAAAAGAGAGTTCAAAACATAAAGAATTTTGAAAATTAACGAATCTCACAATCATATATCAGGCCTTGTTACTGTGAGGTATAACAGCTTTCCTATTCGTTTACCAGTAATCATACTCTCTGGTTGTAGATTGTAACAAGTGATGAGAATCTCATAAACTAGGTAGATGTTTGCCTCTTGTAGACTTCATGTTGTACTGCAATGTTCACTACATGAATCTGTTGTTGTCTGAGTTCATTTTGTAACATATTAGCTTGAGTTGTTTGATGTAGCTGAGGGTACGGTAGTCTTCTTGTTTTCTAGCATCCTGCAGATTTGATCATACTGTTTTTGTGAGTATATGTGCCCATTAGAAACTGATACAGTTTCAACCTCTGTAGATACACAGATACAGATTGCACATCCGTAATAAAAGGAGTATTTCCTAATGTAGATTATACGTTTGTGAACCATCAATTTTGTTAAACCTTTCTTGCAAGTCTATCCATACATACATCACTAGCATTTGATGCATAGACTATGCCAGCCACAATATGAGTCCTCACGAAAAAGGTGCCTGGAGCTGGAAGTATTCTAATTCATCACAAAAAAGGTGTTGGAGATTTGGGCCTCAACTCAGATCAAAATGATGGATTGGTTGTGTTTGTGCTAGAAAGTAAAGAC
>JAJOOO010006469.1:0-19256 GCA_029582685.1 Solanum piurae
ATTGTTCAAGAGAAAAAAAAGAGAAAAAAGATCACTATTTGTCCAGTATGAACTATTTCATCTATTTACTTTTAGGGGCAAAATTAGGTTTTTTTTTTCTTCTGGTAAATTGAAAAAAGTGTCACAACTCACAAGAGAAAACCAATGTAGCGTGTAGCGTGAAAAATGAATGCACCGTTGTTAATTAATTGATTACAATGTTACTTACATCTTTGAATGTGTAGTATTTACTTGTTGCTATAAATTGGTTACAAGTTTGTTCATACTTAAGGAGTAGGAGAGAGTAGGTCATCAGAAAGGGGCTTGGAAATTCTTCATCAATGTTTTATTTTGGGGGATCCGTGCTTGCTAATTAAGATAATAATTTGCCAAGAAATTGCCCTTCCTCTTAAACCTAGAAAAATAGTAATAAATGGCACTTTATTTCTAACTCTGGGGTTGGCTAAACCATTCTGTTGTTCAGTTGAAACAAGAAGAAAAGAAAAAGAAAAAAGTGTACTTTTTCTAATAACATCTTTTTAGATAAGATAGTCACAGTTACGCAAAGATCCTGTGTTTGAATCTCATTGTTGTCCATTATAAATACAACAACCAACTATTTAGCTCATGGAAAAGAATTAAGTCCAAGTATAAGCTAAGAGGTGTGTTGATGTTATAATTAAGTATATAAAAGTACATATATACTTTCTAATAGAGCCATATAGTTATAAAGTAAATAAAAGTGTGTGTTTTCAACAATTTAAAATTTTAGATCAGATGATCACTCGTTTAACTCAACTGAAAGCTGTAATAGTGGGTATTGTGATGACAATGCTGGCACGACACATAGGACAATTGGTGTGTGATTTGAGCCAAGGGTCAATGCAAGGTACGTGAAAAGCATGGTTACACGTGGGCAAAATCTTAAAAGTTTCATCTTCTCGAAACTCACTCAAGCAAACAGAGCACTCTGTTCCTTCAATTAGCCCTTCACCTCTTTTATACTTGCGGATTGTGATGGTGCTGATGACTGATGGATGAAGACCCACTGTTCGAATATCACTTAATTCTTCTTCTTCTTCTTCTACTACTACTTGCTGCTCCGGCTGTGAAGAAGTTCTTGAGTTTTTGTGAATGACGAGGGAACAAAATATGTAGACAGCAATGCCTAAACCTGTAAATAGAATTATCAAGAAGATGGAGGCAGTATTTTTTTGTGGAGACTGCGAAAGAGGAACTTCAGTTGTGAAATTTTGTGGTAGTTCAATTTCTGGAAAAAGACAAATACCCTGGCAAATATAAAAACAGGACAGTGGACAAATTCTAGAATGATACACCTCTGGGTTGCAATAATAGCTGCCACACGTTTTGCCGGTGGAATTATCAAGAGATTCAAAGATCAGCTTTCGATCAATATGAAACGACATGGCTACAGCTAATTGTTTAACAAGAGATGAGAAGAAACATACATATAGCTGCTGGCTTCTTGTGACTTGTTTCAAATTTTGTGTCCAAGAGAATATAGAGCATCTTACATCATAGTTCCTAACGAAATTATAACATGACAATGAATACCTTTTGTTTTTTCTTCTGTTTTTTCATTTCTGTGGTTCTTCTTATTGGACTTTTGTGAATTCTGTATATTAGACTACTGATTAAGACAGATTTACAGAAGCTGCCATTATTTTTCCTCCTTGTTCCGCCCAATCTAAGCTAGCTCATGGCAAGTTGGACATTCATTGTTCCAAGAAATTAACTACTCATATGCATTGATAGTTTAAAGCTCTTGGCTTTTCCAAGTTCCAGCATCACCTTAGATGTATTTTCAATGAAATATTGTACTATCTTTCATTCCAGAGTGTACTAGCTTCACTTGAACAAACGTCAGTTCTCTGAGATGCTGACTTTCTCACACGAGTCTTAAGTCCTGTTGTTACTGGGATCACACCACAGAAGATTGCGGATCAAAGATGTTCATGGCATTATCACACACTTCAAGAGGTATTCCTTGATTTATGTTTGAATAAAATTTGATATGTATGTTGTCTATCTCACATGCAAAGTTTATGGATTTTTGCTTCCGCTGTTTAAGCATATCTTCCATCATGTACCTTATTTAACTCTCCTTCAGACGTCAGGAGCATTCACCACATCTTCCTTTGAACTTACACTGATACCCAAAGTACTTAGATCTCCTGACTCGTCTTCATTTCGAATGTCAATCCTTAATTCCGTGGAATTTTCTGAAATTTTCTGCACGAATTTCCTCGTCCAAGTCTCGGCGTTTAATTTTCTGCAATATAGAGATAACTAAGAAAATAAAGTGTACTTTGTCTAATAACTTAGTTTTTGGATAAGATAGTCACAGATTTAATTAGTATGTTATAAAGCGGCAAAGATCTTGAGTTTGAATCTCATAACTATCCATTATAAAAAATCAAGTATTTAGCTCATGGAAAAGAATTAAGTCTGACTATAAGCTAAGTGCCATGTCATGCTGTAAAAGTAAATAAAAATATGTTTCTCAACAATTTAAGCTGTTAGATGAGCTGGTCACATGTTTTGCTCAATGAAAGCTGCAAGTGGCGGGAATTGTGATGACAATGTCGGCACGGCACATGGGACAATTGATGTGTGATTCGAGCCAAGTGTCAATGCAAGGTATGTGAAAAGCATGGTTACACTGTGGCAAAATCCTAAGAGTTTCATCTTCTTGAAACTCACTCAAGCAAACAGAGCACTCTGTTCCTTCAATTAGCCCTTCACCTTTTTTATACTTGCGGATTGTGATGGCGCTGATGACTGATTGCTGAAGATCCACTGTTTGAATATCACTTAACTCTTCTTCTCCTCCTACTACTACTTGTTGCTCCGGTTGTGAAGAAGTTCTTGAGTTGCGGAATTTGTGAATGGCGTAGGCACAGAATATGTAGACAGCAATGCCTAAGACTATAATTAGAAAGACCAAGAAGATGGATACAGTGTTTATTTGGAGAATGCGGAAGAGTAACTTTAGGTGTGAAATTTGGTGGTAGTGGTTCGAATTCTGGAAGCAGACAGATACGCGGGCATGTATTAAAACATCGCTGCGGACAAACTATAGAATGATACACCTCTGGGTTGCAATAATAGCTGCTACAAGTTTTGCTGGTGGAATTATCAAAAGATTCAGAGATCAGTTTTCGATCAGTATGGAAGGACATGGCTGCAGTTAATTGTTTAACGACAGATGAGAAGAAACGTACATATAGCTGCTGGGGTTTGCCATATTTCAAATTTTGTGTGCAATAGGAAATAGAGCATCTTACAGCCTAGTTCATACACGGCGATGAATGCCTTTTGATTTTTCTTCTATTTTTGTTTTAATGTATGTGTTTCTTCTTATTGGACTTTTGTGAAGTTTTTAGTATATTGGACGGCTGATTAAGACTGAATCACAGAAGCTGCCGCTCAATCTCAGCTGGCTCATGACAAATTGAACATTCATTTTTCCAAGTTAAGCGTCACCTTAGATGTATTTTTAAATGAAATAATGTACTATGTACATATGCTTCACCATCACTGTACGTAGTTTCAATAAATTTAATTCATGTTACTGAGTATTGTAATACAAATTTACTTGTCCTGATTAGTTTTAACTGTTTTCAGAAGATTTATTTACATTTGAATTTTTGCATAGGAATGTACGTGTAGCTTCATCACAGTTTTATTGAAGATAGGGACAATGACAAGATAAGGAGTTACAATATTTTTTTTAGCTTACAAGGAACAGGTTACTTGTTAGCCAATTTTTGAAGTTACTTTTAGCTTAAAGTCACATAAAATAAGCAATTCTTTCATTTCTTGGCGTGTTAGGATCTTCTTTCTCACATGTTAAGCGCTAACTTCTTAACTGTTCAAATAACAGCAATTCACGTATCTGATTTCTACTCTTTAATTCCTGTTAGAAAAATCGCACTTCTATTTTAGTTGGTTAACCATGTCTGCAAATTCTTCATCTTCATACAAAATCCGGAGTCTTGTTACGTTGCTTCACCAGTACTATAGAGTTCGCTTTGATGCTACATCCTCGGGTCTCCATGGCATAGTTCCAACAACTAGGATCAGTTATCATGGTTCAGCAAGTCCAGGATTACGGTTTATCAGTTCAGGAGAGTATCGAATTCCCAATAAGAAGCATCGGTAACTAATTATCTTCTTTACTCATTTTCTGTTTAGATAAGCAGAAAATATAACCTTGTATAAAAAATAAAGATTGAATCTTGGTTCTTGATTTCATCTGTAAGGGCAAAAAATGAAGCAAGCAAGGTTCCTCCAGTAGAGCCACATCCTTCTAATTATAAGCCCAATTTATTTGTTTGGTATGCAAATAATTAATTATTCTCATCTTTTTTTTCTTTCCAATTGATCATATGAATTTGATCTAGTGTACTATTACAGGGCAAAATGGCTTTTGGGATCCATACTATCAATATTCCTCCCATTTTGGAAGCAAAATTTGGACAACATTCGAAGAATTGAAGGTATGAATTTTTCTAATTTAAATGAATATTGAGTAGTCATGAATGTGGAGAATAACTTAAGCTTTTCGATGAGATGATCACACATTTCAACACGTCTAACATAACATGAACGTTACAAGAAAAGACTGGAATGATAAAAAAAATCTTCATATGTAAGCCAAAGGAATTGATGTTTATTCAGGAAAGGTAGAGAAGGTGGCGGAAGAGGTGGAAGAAGCAGCGGAGGTAGTAGCGTTGGTGGCGAATAAAACGGAAAATGTAATGGCAGTGGTTGCCGTTAAACTGCCTGAAAATAGTTTACTCAAAGAAGCAGCTGTAGCAATTGAAAATGCATCAGCTGTGGTTGCTAAAGATGCTCAATTTACTTGTAATTTCATTCACAAGGTTTGCAAATCAAATTGTTTAATATCTATAGCTAATATCCTGTGTCGTAAATATCATCGTCTTAATTAATTATTTTCAGCTGGTTTAGTCTCTCTAATATGAAATATAATGGGTTAACAGGTTGAAGATGTGGAGCAAGACTTGAAGGACTTGGAGACACTGGTTGAACCTTTTATAGAAAAAGTGGAAGAACCCAAATGAGGCAATAAAATAGTACTAGTAAATGTACATATTTTTAATTTATTTATTAGTGCCTCAAATATCATAAAAGAAGAGGCCTTATATATTCTTCATTTTTAGACACAATTCAGAACAATGTTAATATATACTATGGAAAACATTTAATATTCTGAAGAGGTTAAGCCTACTTTCATATCATGATCAACATTTGGATAAGCAATTAAAATAATGATTTTATATTGCAAATTTTTCAAAAAACATGATTTAAAATTTCAAAATTATTTAAAATATAAAATTTAACTCATAAGTTCATATTTTGTAAAAAGACAAAAATCTATTATTTTAAATTTTGCAAAAAAATTATTCATGCTCGACGTGAAGAGATTGTTCGTACAATATTAAAAGAGTTATCTTTTTTTTTTAGTCTTTTATAAATTTAAAAATATGTAAAAATAAAATAAAATTATAGATCACGATAATTAATAACTTAAATATTTAAAAGATACAATGAATTTTATTGACTCTCAAAAATCTTTTGTTGGTACAAATTTTGTTGGTATGAAGCTGGCTTTGGTTGGGGAAAGCCATTCTGGGTGAGCCTCGTTGAGTGCGATGCTTTTGAAGGAATAAGTCTGATGGACACAAAAGATGGTGATGGAATAGAAGCATGGGTTTCTTTAAAGGAGAATGACATGGCTCAATTCGAGAGAGACCCCAACATTTTGTCATCCACTTCAAAACTAGCATTCCATTCCTTTGGATAAAATGAAACTATGTAGTAGTAATATTTCTTGCTTTAATTTGTATTGCTTGTCCGTTCCTTTTTTTCTCCGTCTATTCACTTTTACCTGTCACACTTTGATTTGACACACCAATTAAGAAAATAATTATTGATGTAAGTATTTTACTAAACTATCTCCTATTAAATGATGTCTTTAAATAAAATATTTTATTCTGAGGGTAAAACATGAAAACAATTATTGCCTTTTCTTGATAGATTAAAAGTGATAAGTAAAAATGAAAATTTATTGTAGGAATGAGTGACAAGTAAAAGTGAACGGAAGAAATAATAAATTGTTTGAAATTAATAAGACGGAACAAAGCCGACTTCCAGATGGAATATATTTGGATAATGCTAGCTTTAGTTATTTTTTCACCAAATTAGGGGTAGAAAGACAATGTGGGATTTTCGCATATAACCACTCAAAAATAACTTAATTATGCTTTATAATTATAATTTGCTAATTACGATTTGTAGCTATAATATTTTAGAGGGAGGAGAGAGGCGACAGAGTGGAAAGAGGCGAATTGTATGTATATCTGTCGAATTGTATATATATATCTGTTAAATAATTGTATATATGTAACTGATATACATATGTATTTCTATATCTGACGAGCAATATTGGGAGAGGGAGGAGACATGCGAGCGAGATTGGGAGAGAGAGAGGAGAGATGTGAGCGAGAGGGCAAAGAGTGGATATAGGCGAATTGTATATGTATATCTGTAAGATAATTGTATATATGTAACTAATATGTATATGTATTTGTATATCTGGCGAGCGGGATTGGGAGAGGGAGGAGAGATGCAAGCGAGAGAGGTCAGAGAGTGGAGAAAGGCTAATTGTATTTGTATATCTCTCATATAATCGTGTGTGTGTGTATATATATATATAATTGTATTTGTATATGTATAAGTGACGTAATTACAGCTAAAATTAAGCTGCCAGCCGTAATTAATTCAAATTATAACTATGTTAGCTAATTAACTAGTATATGTTTGCTTATCCACGCAATTTTCCCAAAGACAATTGATATCTCTTTTCTTATTTTGAGATCATAAATTCGTATAAAAATACAAGGTTGAGAATTCAAGATACAAATTTCAAGTAGAGCCGTCAGAATGGGCTTAGCCCATGTACCGGTCTAACCCAATTCGTTATTAGGATAGAGTTGGGATATGATATTTCAAGTCCATTCAAACTACAACTTATAAGTTCGATCAATATAAACCCTTGGCCCTTAAGGCTTGATCAGGGCCGGGCTAGGGCAAGCTCATGGGTCAAAACTATTTATTTAAGGGTAATTTACAGAAATCTTACTAGTGTATTAGTTAATTAATTAGACACGTTATGTTGTAATATTATGAATCTTACCAAATTTTGGTGCGTCCAAATACATGGACTCAAAATTAGGTGTAATTTGTTCTAGATATACTTTATTCAAGTGGATTCACATGTATTTAGGGTACATAGACAAATATCATGCCCTCGCCTCCCTCTTATCTCACATGTCATTCTCTTATCTCGCTCGTGTCTCTGGGATGCATCTCACCTAGATACACGAATCTCGTGTAACTAGTATCCTAGATACATACTAATCAACTAGAATTTTTTCTAGTATTATTGAAATTTTAAGTTTGAAAAGAAGAAGAAGAAGAAAAAGGGCTCCCCCACCCCCGCAATTCCCTTCTAGGGTTCGATTGGATTGAATATTTTCAAGCCCTTTCGAATGAAGGACCGGCTCGACCTGACCTAACCCATCAAATTTCTTGGTCCACGAGGCTTGGGCCGGATGGGGCTAGTCCCTTTTTTACAATTCTAATTTCAAGGTATATATATTGTATTAAAATCTGAAGAAAAAACAATATAAACTGATCTTTCATGCCTTGCCTCTTTAGAAGATATATAAAAAAATATAGAGACTCGTGTTTGACGTGAAGAAATTATTCGTATTATGTGAAAAAATTATATTAAAGAATAGTTAGTTATTACATTTATTGGCTAGTGAATTTTTATAAAATTATGCATATTTAGTAGTTTGTAATCACAAGTATTTATTTATAAAAAAATGATTTGTAAATATGAAAAAAAGTCCTAACATTATAATTATGTTGAATAATTCACTTATTTTAAACAATAAAAAAAATTCCACAATTTATTTAATATGAAATAAAAAAGATATTACTCTATCTATATAGGTACTTGATACTAAGGATAATATTAAAAGAAAGGTAATGCAATTCTATTTTTAATATAGGATCAAGTAAAATAAATTAACGAACTTACAAATTTATCTCATGAGTTGGGTAATAAAAAAACCTAGGTTTCTCGATTGAAGAGAAATCTCTCTCTCTATATATATAAAGCTGGATAACAAAAGTCTGACGTGACACCTCTCTTTAGCCAGGATTACCATTTATTTATTTTTGTCAATTTTTTGAATTTTTTTTAATTCTTTTGATCTCTAATATCTTCCAAAAGAATAAAAAAAATATTTAAAATATCTTATCTATCTCTCCTCATTATTACTACAATTTATTATTTTTTATCTCCCTTCACCATTACTATAATTAATTACTTATCCTTAAATTCCTCTTTTTACCTTCTATTTTTATAATTTTCTACAAATCCTGATTTATTTATCCTTTTTATTATTATAATTTAATATTATACTTTTTATTTCTACAATTTTCTAAAAATAAAATATCTTATTTATCTTTCTTTCACTTATTACCATAAACGTTTTATTTACTATAATTAATTACTTTTCCTTAAATTTCTTTTTTTACCTTTTTTTTAAAATATAATTTTCTAAAAAATATAATTTATTTATCCTTTTATTATCATAATTTAATATTATACTTTTTATATCTACAACTTTCTAAAAATAAAATATCTTATTTATCTCTCTTTTACTTATTACCATAAACATTGTTTCCCCATTAAATTTAGCTCAATCAATTTCATTTAATTTGTTGCCATACAAATTAGCAGAAAATTAAAAATATTTTTTTATTTCATCCCTAATACTATTAATTAATTAATTTACCTAAGACCCTTCCTCTTCCTTCTCTCATATCTCTTCCATTTTATTAAAAAAAATACTTTTTAAATTGGAATAATTTCAATCACGTTTATTTTCTATTAATTGAGTTTTACTAATTAATAATTATAATTTCAAATCGGTTACAAACCTTTTTACCGTCCATTCTTCTTTATATTTTCATAAAATTCTCATAATTTTGTAGCTTCTCATTTTTTTTACCAGAAACTCATTTACAAGCTTATTCTTTTTAATTTTACACTTTTTCTTTTGAGTTGCAGAAGCTTGGATTTTCTTGTCACAAGAATGGAGGAAAATGATGTGCTAATTTTTTCGAGGAAGCCATGATTTAAAGGTGTATTTGTAACTTCTTTTTCTTTTGTTATCATATTGTTTATGCTCTCTTATTTTTTTCTTTTTTCTTGATTTATTGTGATTTTAACCTGTTAAAGAGTTCATGTATTCTATTAGAATATTTCAATATGAATCAAGAATAAAGAATTTAGAATACTTGAAAAAAATCATGAGATATTCAATTTAATTTTTCAAAATGAAGTGTATATAGTGATGGACCTTCACTATTCGAAAAATAAGAATAGCATGATGTAGTTCTAATTTAAATTCCTATTCTTTCTAATGTCATGTTCTAATGACATAATGTAAGTTTCGTAATGGCAATTATGTTAAGTAGGTGCAATTAGTCTAGGGCCTAGGTGATTTTCTTGGAGGATACTGTCTCTCACAATGGAAAGAGAAGTGGGTTGTTTGTAGAGGAATAATGATATAGCACACCGTCGTCATATATGTGAGTATGATTCAACATGTGCAATATTTTTTTATGTTTCCATAATGGAAACCACAAAGTTCATGTTTTTCTTTTTGTACAGGTGATCATGGCTGCCGCAATTGTGGAGATGTATCTGCATAAGAAATTGTGTTTCAAGCATAAAGACGGAGCATATACAATCTCTTTCGAAAGAGTGTGCCAATTAATTCGCTAGGTCATGTTCTTAATTCCTTGCTGTCTTGTTGGAGAAAAGGGATCTTTGAGCAAAGTCCAACACTAAATTATATTATTATTTAAGTTTTTGCAAGATTTTATTTTAATTTTTGAAATTTTAGATCTTATTCTTTTGGAGTTGTTCCCTAATTTAATTAGATGAATAAGTTTATTATTTCTATCTATATAAAGTTATATATAATAGTTAAAGTTAGGCATAGACAATAAGATGTGCACTTTTCTATGGCCAATAAATCTATTTATCATTTTTTTTTTTCATATTTTAATTTATTGTTGCAATTTAAAAAAAAGGCAATGTAAAAGTATGAAGGCAATGAAGAGGTGTAAAGGAAAAGAGGAAAAGGAAAATAAACATTCACATTTGTTCAATATGTTAATCAATAGTCACAATTCACAATATTAAAAGTCTTTATTTTATTTTGGCGGAATGACCTGGGAGACCCTTGTACTTGACTCCTTTTGTCACTTGAACCCTTCTACTCACGATTTTGCCAATTGAACACTTAAAATTATTAAAACACAGTATTTTAAATCCCTCTGATCATGTGTGTCTCTCAATCGCGCTGATGTGGATAACACCTCACTATCCACATCAGAAATATATTGCCACATCATTTTTTTATTACAAATAATATTTTTTAAAAAGAAATCTCAAACTAATCTCCAAAATCCTTTCTTTCTTGATTTCTTTCCATTTTTTCTTCTCTTCCCATATTTTCCATCTATTTTGCTACTAATCATTCATTTTTTTCTCTCCTAGTGATTTTTTTATGTTGAAGAGGAATTAGAGATAAGCAAAGCTTTGTTATATTTTTTATTATAAATTTTTCTATTTTAATGGTAATGAGAAATAAAGTGACTCAAATGGAGGATGAGAGAAACAAGAGAAGGAGACCAAAAATGGGTCGTTATAGAAAACTCTTCAAAAAAGCTCTCAATAAAACTGCCTTACATTTAGAAAGAATCTCACAATTTCACATCTAAAATCCGCATCTATTTCACAATTTAGAACCTCTTCCCCCTCCCCCCCTCCCCTCTCTTTTACCCAAATCTAAATAAATATCTTTTTCTCAATCATTATAGAACTCTCAAATGATAGGTAACATATGAGAAGAGGAAGAATTGTGGGTAAGAGTATTGGAATAGATTGAAGAAGATGTGTGTGTGGGGATGGTGAGGGTTGGGTGAAATTATGAGGAGGAAGAAGAAGAAACGTACAGCATATTGGAAAAGGTTTTTTTTTTTTTTTTAATTGTTATATTTTTCTTTTAATTCGTTTTTTAAAAATAATTTAAATAGTTGTCATCACTTGCTTTTAAATGCGTGTAAGCACTCTCTTGATCTGATTCAGCAAAAAACCACCACATAAGCTTAGTCAACGGTCAAAGGGGTTTAAAATAGTGTGTTTTAATAACTTTAAGTGTTTAGTTGGCAAAGTCGTGAGTAGAAGGGTCTAGGTGACAAACGGAGTCAAGTATAAGGGCCTTTCAGATCATTCCGCCTTTTATCTTTCCTATAATTGATTCTCAATTTTAAGAACTTAAATTAATTTGTTATTACTTCTAATCTAATAAATTAGCCTATTATGTTGTTATGAGTTTATCAATTTTTTGGCTAACCTTTTCATATTACATTAATGAAATGACACACCCTTTCATATTGTGTTTTAATGGAGAATAAACGAATTTCTACATACTCCATCATTCACCATATTTTTTGTATTCAAATACTAAAACAGAATGAACTTGCATTATGTTCATCAAGTGCAATCATGGCTATCATTACTACTCATAGCAAGACAAACCTAGAAGGGTCGGACATGGCTTAATTTGTTTGGGTTAATATAGTAAGAGGGTCGGACATGGGTTAAGATAGTTAGAGGATCGGACATGGGTTAAATTTGGGTGATATGTTATTTCTAAAGAAAAATGGGTAATTTTACTTGATTTGAAGTTTTTCATCCAATTGAAGAATACAAATAATAAATTTGTAGATGGCAGAGTTATGGATGGTTGCATAGTATAACAAAGGGTAAAGTTAGCTATTAAACAAAAGTTGATGAGTATTTTTTACCCTTCTCCCTACAATTAAACCAAAAGATAATGATAAGATTGGACAATATAATATAGTGGAATATATAATTAATCGGAAAGAAAATTGATTCTAACACATATATCTTAACGCACGCGCGAAGCGCGACTACGTTCCCTAATTATTAAGAGATCTCAATTATTAATGCAGGGTACATATTGTTGCGGTATTTTTTTGCAAAGTTTGACTTTATTGATTAGGGGTTCGGTGGCCTAGTGAGTTAGAGGGGGGGGGGTAGGTATTGACATTATATCCCTATAGTTAGAAATAATACATAAAAATCTCCGTGAAATTAAATTGTATGTTACACATTCAAAATTAGGCTACAGTTACACTACCTCTCAAATTTAATTGTTAAAGTTCCATTGGTTTTTAGGTTGGGAAAAGACTTAAATATGTAATTTGTTACAAGTTTGACTCATCTATGCAATTATTGTTAAAAGAAAAGGTTTATTCATGCCCTTTTTTTAACTCCGATTTTGTTAAACCACTTTTTACACCTCAAACAAGATTTAATACTTTTCAATAAAGTTGTTGGATCAAATGTACTATTTTTGCTTCTTCTTCCTTAAAAACACCAAGAACACATGAAGAATATAAACAACTCTCAAATTATCAACATCTTCAATTCTTCACAAACATCTCAAATTTTGGCTACATCATTAATTTTTTTTTTAAAACCAAAATTCTAAAATCATATGCAGAGTTTAAAAAATTCACCCATATTATAAAAAAATCCAAAACAAGAAAGAAAATCAATCCCAAAATTTTAATTTTTTTCTTTGATTCGTGTTTTTGTAATTATTTTTGACATTAGATCTTTGTTCCCTACTGTTTTTGGAGTATATGTTCAAAATTTCAAATGATTTGAAGTTGTGGAGAAAATTCTACCATTAAAGAATGTTGAAACTTTGGAACTTTGAAGAAATTTCAAGTGGGTCTTGTTGAGTTAGTTTGAATTCGTGCTCAAAAGTTATTGAGTTTTGGTATATCTAGCTCGGAGGGAATCTACTCTTGAAGTTTGAGGTGATTTCGTGGAGAATTAAAGAAGTTTGAAATTTGAGAGTTGTTTATGTTCTTTATGTGTTCTTGATGGTCTTAAGGAATAAGAAGCAAAAATAATACATTTGATCCAAAAATTGAAAAGTGTTAAACCTTGTTTGAGGTGTAAAAATGTGGTTTTGCAAAATTGGAGTTGAAAAAAGGGCATGAATGAGCCTTTTCTTTAACATAAATGACATAGATGAACCAAATTTTTAACAAATGACATAAATGAACCTTTTTCTGAAAGCTTGATGGTTTATTTGAGTCTTTTCCCTTTTATGTTTAATTTAACATTTAAATCAGCCCGACCTATGTAGAAGAAAAGGCTGCACATACTAATTGTGACATTTATGATGTTAGTCCCACGTTGGGATTCAAGTCGATGGTATATTTGAGTCTTTTTCCTTTTATGTTTAATTTAACATTTAAATCAGCCTACCAATGTAGAAGAAAAGGCTGCACATACTAATTGTGACATTTATGATGTTAGTCCCACGTTGAGATTTAATCTCAAAAGTCCTACATTGGGGTAAACGTTTCACAAAGGAGATTCTATATCGGAAACTTGGATGAAAAATATTTACTACTCAAGTACAATTTTGTTTTTCAAGAATATTGTATGTGAAATTTTTTATTCTATCAGAGGCACAAGTATTATGTGGCAGACGATACTTGTATGAGGCCCTCTCATACTTTGCTAAGTGGACTTTAGGTCTCATTTGCCAAAAAAGACTAATTACCCTATTTCCTTCTCTATCTTTCTACTGTTTATTTTTTTTATTTTTTTTTATTTTTCAGTTAATGTTTTTTAAATTTATACTCCTTCATTTTTATTTACTTATTAAATATTTTCTAATTTAATACTTTTTTACTTATTATTTTTGATAAATTGAGGAAGAATGATTTTTTTTCTTCCTAATATATTCTCAATTTATTAACATTGAATTAATATCTTTGAATCAGATTTTATTTGTGATTTGGTTTGAACCAGATTTTTTATTATTAGAAAATTAAATAAATTAAATGAATTTTTTCATACGTTAAAATTAAATGAATAAGTCAATTTTAATCACTTTGATTTTTGTCATTATTTTGGATATTCTATTTTTGTCATTTTTAAAAATAATTATATGATAATATAAAAAGTTAATCAAGTTATATACAACATCTTCCAAAAAATGTATGCATTGTCTAAAGAAATATAATGAATTCTTTCGAACATTCTTTTTGTATAAAAATTTAATTTTTTTGGTTATGGTATATCAGGAAGTCTTGATGATATTTGATATAAATAATTAATAACTAAATAAAAATACAAGTTATTTTAAATATAAAATGTACTTTTGGTATTATCAAAATAAAAATAAAATCAAACTAGAAAATAAATGCAAAAATGTAATTGATTAATATAAAGACATATTTCCTATATTTATGGTATAAGATAAAAAAAATTATAAATTAATTTATGAAATTAAGACTCACAATTTTAAGATTTTTCTTTTTTAGTATCACTACCTGCAATTTCTTCAAACTTATTCAAAAAATTAAATTAATTTTTGTTTGATATATTACTTTAATTTTTTTTCAAATAAATAATATAGATATACTATATATTGTGGGCAAGTCCCAAAATCCTTTCAATTTAAAATTATGTTAAAAGTTTTTAAAAAAATGCAAAAGAATGGTGTGAGAGAAGAAAAGTAGAAGAAAAGATTACAAATGAACGAGAAAAAGTGAACATATGAAATGGATAAATTATGGGACCCATATATAGAAATGGCTGTTGAAGAGTCCCTCATACAACTGACACTACTTGTGCCTCTCACCGAATAAATTTTTTCATTGTATGTAATAAAAAGTAGGGAAAATTACGTGAGTTGACAAACATTACTAGGTTATTAGTCAATGAGGGTATAATTTAATTTATTTGTCCTCCATGAATATAATTTTAGTTTTTTTGCCATTAAGAATGGACCCACAATCTCCTTGTATACCGAACCAACAAATCGGTCATCGACCATTGCATGAGATTTTATACAAATCAACTTTATCTCTCCTCTCCCCAATCCCTATTTTTCTCCTAAAATCACTTGCACTTCCAATTTGAATTTCGAATTTCATTCTCTCCCTCTTAATTGTGTTTTCAGTTTTGCAGGTAACTGCATAAATCGTTGTCATCTTTTTTTCTTTTTTTTTTTCGTTTTTACCTTTGTATATGTATTATGCTTCTTAGTTTTTGGTTAATATTTTCTCGAAAGTTTCTCATTACTCATCAAATTATCAATTTCTCAAAAACCAAATGTATGATGCAAGTCCATTTAAGAGGATTACGAGAGGTACGCCATTGCATGTCCAAGTTGCTGATAATCGACCTTTGTTTTCACTCAGTTTAACTCAAGATTTTGGAGTCAATGCAGGCTCTATTGCTAGATCTAAACAAATTCTAGAGGAAAAATCTATTGAAGAATTGAAATCCAAGAAAAAAAAATGATCGAATTGCACTCCAGGAAGTTATCAATAAATTAAAGCCAAGGCAAGCGACATTAAAATTGTTGAAGGAGGAAGCAAGAGGAAAGCCAAAGACAGGAATTCTAATAGTAAACAATCGAGAACATCATACGAGGTTGTGTCTTGTTCATCAGATCAAGACAAATCACCAAGTATCTGTATAAAACATAATTGTATATAAAGATTTTTGAATTTTGTTAGTTATATACAAAATTTCTTGAGGCATACGTATTTGTTTTGTCTATTTAAGTATTATATTGGATTCATATAATTGAAAGTTTTTATGAATACAAATATTTTAAATACAAAATATTTGTGTCTGGTTCATCAGTTCAAAGAAAAATCCGAAGAGCATTAAGTATTTGGATAAAACATAATTGTATAGGCCAATTTATATATTTTGTTAGTATATACAAAATTGTTTGATTTTTTTTTGTATATTTAAGTATACATACATATAGATATGGTCATATACATATAAAGTTTATAATTATATACAAATACAAATAATTTTTATTTATACAAATATTTTATACTTGTATAAAAACATATCATTATACAAATCTAACACATTTATATATACTGTTAACTAACAACACAATTTATCAAACCAAAGAATATCATTTTTGTCGATAAATATACAATTCATGTATACAAATTATGTCATTCAATTTTGCGAACCAACAAATAGAATAAAATTGTTAATATACAATTTCTCTATTTTTGTATAAACAACAATACATAATTGTGAACCATTACAGTGAACATAACAATAAAAATGTGTTTTTGAAAATTTGTTTTATACTATACAAATCAATTGTATACTTTTTTGCCGTTCAAAATTTGAAGATTCTATGAAAACAACGCTAATATTCAAGAATTTTGATCAACCAAAACTAATTTCGTTTGATATTGCTTCAGCCGTTTGAGGAAACAAGTTGTTATGGTGTTTGCATCGTTATAAAACTCTTTTTTAGAAAAACATTTAATTTAACACAATTAGCTTGAATCATGAGATTATGTAAATTTTATGTTACCTTATTTAGCGTTCCCGCATCCATTTATTAAAAAAATAAAACATTGTATAAATAATAAACAAACAAAAAACGTTATATAAATAATTAATGCTCCATAGCAAACTAACCTATACTCATAAAATGTAATTAGATAAACTATGTCTATAAATCGTTATTTCATTAAATCCGTTTGAAACTTTCCCAAAAAAAGTAATGCCCTGTCAAGTGGCTGTTAAAAGGCAGCCTATATATAGGAGAAAAGAGGAATAAATATTCATTCACACACAACTTCATTACTGCAATTCATACTTGTTTCCTACTTTTGTTGGTTGTGATTTGTCAATCCTAATGGCCAGGTTAGAGATTGAAATTCAGAGCAGGAAAATGTTGAAGCCCTCAATTCCTACCCCGAATCATCTTCGGAGCCTCAAAGTTCGATCAGGTGGCCAATCGTTTGTACGTACCAATACTCCTCCACTACTTGCCAACGAGTAGTAAGTAGTGAAGCATCACGTGATAAGCTTCAAAAATCTTGGGTGGAGACGCTAAACAAGTTTTACTATATATAATGATGTAATATTTATGATATCAATGTGGACACTTATATATCTTTAAAATACACTATTAAATAGTGTAGGGGTAATATGTCTTGCCCAAAATTTGGGATTATTAAAGCAATTTTGATTAAAGTTCAAATATATTTCAACCATTTTTCCAAAAATATAATGGGTAAAGATATTTGTGATTACTAGCAATGGGGGAGAAAGCATAACATGTCGCAATAGAAGCTCACTTCAAGGCGTCAGCAAAACACTGCCGTCTGTTTCAAAACTCAAAAGCGCCTTAACGCCTCGGGACGGAAGTGGGGGACGGTCCTACGCGCAGGCAACAACAACACTTATCAATTAATATGCACAAAATGATAAACTCAATTTTCTGAAAACTAGCTCGAAGGCTCTTTGAAAATCGAGGTTTTCTTTCTTATTAAATGTGAACACATTTACTCTTGGGAATACTTAGTTCCCATATATCATTTTAAAGAAAATGAACTCAACTCTTTACTCTTTGCTTAACTTGAAACTTAAGTCTTAAAACAAGGTTAAAACGTTTGTTAAAGACTTTTGAAAACTTTAGAAACTTTGCTTTGACTTGCTTCTTAACTTCTAGACTTGACTCTTAACTTCTCTTGACTTTGATCCTAACTTTTCTTGAATTGGATTATGGATTCAAGGTTCATGATCTCATGTTTATGGATAATTTCATGATGTTTAGATGTACCTTAGAGTGTTGGAATCAACTAGAAAAAATAGGTACATTGCTAAGGAACAAGTACTAAAAGGTGGGGAACGAATGGGGAGAACTGACGTCCCTGGCGCTCTGAGAGACGCGGGGCGCCAGCCCTCAACATTCAGGGACTGGTCTGGGGCGCACTGGCTGGCGCGGCTCCCCAAGGGTGAAGATTCAGAGACCCTTTTGGGGCGCGCTGGCTGGCGCGACGCCCCACCCTTATCCCCAGGTCTTTGATGACTTTTCTCCTCCGTTTTTCATCTCTAAACCCTCTAAACTTCAATGGTTCTTTCCCCAAACACTTAGGATCATTTATACTTTCAATATACGATAGATTCAAACCGAAATTTCACCCGGAAACACGAATCAAATCGCAAGAACCATCAACAACACAACCCACAAGAAATTCAAACGAAACTTCAATAATGTTCATCAAAACTCAATTTCTAAACTTTCAAAGACTTAATTTCGCTGAATTGAATCATGGTTGGCGCGTGGGCGAACTAACCCAACGCTATGTGATCTCACATACCTTAGTAGGGAACACCACCGACGAAATCCACAAGCAATCCACGACGATCTTGACGGATCTTGAACGCTCTTCTCCTTTCTCCCCTTTTCTCCTTTTCTTTTCTCTTCTCTCAAAACCCTAACTCTTTTTGGTAAAAGTGTAAACTGATATAACTCAGCTTAGACCCCTAATTAATCACCAAAAATGAAATCAAATAAAAGGGTAAGGAAAAGACCAAACTACCCTTTCAAAATTCGGATTGAACATTTCCTTATTCGAACAACCCAACTTCCAAAGGGAATAACTTACTCATACGAACTCGGAATCGTGCAAATTCGGAGGCGTTGGAAAGACCATTCCAAGGGCTTCTCAACCATATCTGGAACTACACCTAACTCATCCTAATCTAGGAGTTATGGCCGTTTGAATTTGACCAAAAACTCACTTTTCTTAACTTAAAACATATTTTTTTTCCAGATTTTAATTCTTTCCAAAAATGACTATTTCCAATTATAAGCTTCTTCCTAGTTATTTCAAATTGCGAGATGTTACACAATAGTTGTTATAATGGGGAAAAAAAAATTAAAACTGATTTCAACTTATTTGGAAAAATCAATTTTAAAAGAGTCGTCATTTAATTTTTAAAAGAAATTAAGAAAAAATATTAATTAAATAATTCTAACAGATTAAGTTTTAAAAATAATTAGGAGAAAAAGTTAAGAGGTTTAAATTTCCACTTTGAAAAGGTGTTAGCGATAATGTGTGGTTATTCGACAATTTGAAAATTTATTCTTGACTAACTTTTCGGGGGGGGGGGGGGACTTAAAAGGAAAAGAAATTTAAAGTAATTTTAAAAATAATTAAATTAAAAAATTTAAATAATTTTT